>AYEL01084921.1:0-35747 GCA_000484575.1 Olivierus martensii
AACCGCTCTTCCGATCTTAAATCATGTATTTTCTATTGATAAGACTTGTATTTTAAGGATATTTCATTATTGAGAATAACAATATTTTCTATATGTATTAAATAAATATTAAAATATAATTTTTTTATAATGTAAAATAATGATATATTTATATAAAAATAAATACAAGAATATGAACGTAATCGAATTTCTATAGCCCAAACTAAATGTTACAAAAAAATAATTGATTAAAATTTAAATAAAAACTTTTCATATCAGTTACTTAAAAATTAATTGTATGTCCACACTGAAGAATTTGTCAGAAGAGTTAAATTGAAGAGTTACTTTCTGGAACCCAAGAATTGATTGTAAATTTTTATATTGGAATTAATGGGAATTGAATTTTTATCCAAGATACAGTTTTGAAGAAATAAATTACTTTCATAAATGAGAAATGACAATATATTATATAAAAAGAATTCTATCTATCTACACTAAATGGTATATGTATGAATATTTCATGGTTAAGCCAAAAATAATGAAAAATGCTAAATGTCAAAGAACTTTGTGTCATACCTGATTTTCTTCAAAATGTCTTGTAGCTAATTCATTAATATCACGGTCAGTAAAAGTAATTCCAACTTTCTGTACTGCCTTTTCCATTTCTTCTGACTGTCTAGTAAAAAAGAATTCTTTAACTTCATCATTAAATTTTTTTTTAATTGATAAATAATTTTAATCTATAAATTCATATAGGATTATTTCCAAAAATATATATCAACTGTAAATTTATTTTAAATGTACATATTAACAATAAAAGTTAAAACTTTAAAATAAAATCAGATATACGTACTAAAATTTAGATGGCTAAAAATATTGCTAGTTTACAAAATTTATATATCTTTTGTAAGTGCACTGATTTTTTATCGTTTTGCAATACAGGATGAATCAGAATAAATTAAATTTAGGAAACTCAACTGACATTAACAGAAATATGTAGAGTAAGTCTCACCTCTTAATAAATTGGTAGTAGTTGAATTTTACAAATAAACAATTATACAAGTAATAAAAAAACTGAAATGGACTCTTTTGCAGATATTTTATTTAACAGGCAGATAATAAAGTTTAGTAAAACTATAGTTACCTAAAACTGCCTGTTTCAACTTTCCTACCACTGGTCTAGTTGAAATGTCAATAACATTCAGCTCCTCCCCATTTGTTAGGAATTTAAAGTTTTCCGTATATGTTAAATTTAATATGCTGTATAATTCATCAATTAACTAATAAAAATAATCAATATCAATTAAATGTATATTAAAAGTAACAGGATTTTTTCAATTGAAGTAATACATCAGACATTTTGAATTCCTAGATATACAAACATGTTTTGCATTTTATATATTAATGATGTATATAAATAAAACTTATGAAGATAAATTTCTTTATTAAATTCCTGTGTATCAAATAAATAAGAAACTTTTATAATAATATAATATACAGGCAATTCTTGACTTATATAGATCTGACACATGTAGACCCACATTTAAACACAGTTAGTTTTAATTACAAGCTGGATCTGAACCTGGATCCCTCCTGAAAAACTGAGGTATGAAAATTGAATCCAGCTCTTCCAAGATGGCAAGCAACTGCTTTGCCATACAACTTATATGCTTATTCTTTAATATAACTATTTTTAATGTTAGATTTTTGTGGCATTAGTACTGTATGATATATGTTCCAACATATATATGATTCAATTTATATAGGATTACCTGTAAGGTTTTGCAGAATGATCACTTGATGTAAATAAGGTCAAATTACATAAGTCAGGGCCTGCCTGTATTTTTAAAAAAGTAGATGAAGTTAAATATTTTTCAAAGAATCATCATCATCACCATCATAAACATACTTCCCAACTTATCTATCACTCAATTTCCTAAAGAATATATATTAGTCAAATTTATGTAAATTATTATGAATTTCATTTTGGTTTCATTTTCAAATACC
The DNA here is from genome assembly GCA_000484575.1 of Olivierus martensii. Taxonomy (NCBI): domain Eukaryota; kingdom Metazoa; phylum Arthropoda; class Arachnida; order Scorpiones; family Buthidae; genus Olivierus; species Olivierus martensii. The sequence continues at coordinate 1,987 of AYEL01084921.1, forward strand.
AATTAATTTCAATTTTTTTATGATTTCATTTTATGTCTTTATCCCAAGAATTCATTGAATTTATTTTTTGTTACAAAGATTTAAAATTAACATTAAATATCTAAAAATGAAAATCATTTGTGTATTGTGTGTCCCTAGTATGGATTTACAAATTTAATGAAAACATTTTGTATTGTAGGAGTGTAAGCGTAATCTTCTAAATGTGTTAAGTAAAAACAGTGTTGTAGAAGTACTGTGTTATATGAGGGTTTCCGCAATTTTCAAATCATGTTAGAGTGAAACCGTGTTGTAGGAAGCTGTGTTATAGGAGGGATACCTGTATATACATGCTAGATTTTATTTATATAATTACAATTTGATTATAAATGTTTGTTTTTTTCTTAACTCTTATACTTACTTGCCTAATTTAATTATTATTAATATCTTCCTATACTCTAAAATAACCAAGGTGTTCCATAAAAATTTCAGGATTTGTATAGTGTTCTGTCATAGAAAAAGTTTGGGAAACGCTGCAGTACATAAACATATGTCCATATCCTTGTAAGAGGGTGGGCAGTATTCAAGAAGGGAAAAAATACTCAAATGCAACCAATCACTAGTATCATGTGTAGGATACCAGGAAGCTAGTATCATGTGTAGATGGCACCATAGAGATATGGTGCCATCTACACATTATACTAGCTTCTCTACAGTTATTCTTTTTTTCATACACATCTCTCATAAACATTCTGAAACCCACATTTCCTGATATTCATCCACTTGTTCTCTTCACTCTTTCTTTGAGCTTCTCTCCCACATTTACACTCCACACATCCAACATATACTTACTTTGTTAACTGATCTTCATTCATTCATTCCACATGACCAAACAATTTCAAAGTTGATTTACTGCATCTATCACACTCCTTTTTATTCCATACTGCTTTCATATTTTATTATTCAAGACACAGTCGTATCTCAATCATTCCAGTTACACCTTTCAAGTATTTCATCTCCATTGCACTCAAACACTTTCAAGTATTTCATCTCCATTGCACTCCATTGTTACACAACACTTTCTATGTCTTTCATTCCAAATCCAGGTCTCACTTCCATATATCAATGCTGGAACCAGCACATTTTGACATATAGCCATCCTAGCAGTCTTTGACAGATTCTTATTCCTCACATGCCTACAAAGTGCACCACATCCCAATATTTCAACATCTCAGCTATGATCCCATCCATAACAGGATTCTTCCACATTTCAATTGTCCAATCACACTCATAACTTCTTCACTAATTTGCTCATCATGCTCATATTCACTCATAATATTCATCCTGATTTCCTCATTCCTTTCATTCAATTCCTTTCTCCAATAGATTTGTAAAGCTCATTCTCTCCATCTATCAATTTCCTTAGATTCATTCTACAGCATTCTACCATTTTTATCTTTCATACCATATACACTCATACTTTGTTCCTTCTCAAATTTCTCATATACTTCCAAAATATTCTTTTATTCTCTTCAAAATCATTCTACAGTTTCTCATCTCTTTCTCTTGCCACCCTCTCTTTAATCTCTTTCATTATCTTTGTACATTCTTTCTTACATTTTTTTTATATTCATTTGATTTCATATTTCCATTTAACATTCCCAAATATACTTTCTTCTTCTCAGCCACTGCATGTGCCACCTCATCATTCCACTAATGCAGTGTCGGCCAAACTTTTTTACTTCATGGCACACTGAAGGAGGGGAATTTGTTTTGTGGCATACCAAATAAAATTCCAAAAAAATTTATTTTATTAAAATTATATAAGTAGGTAATATAAATAATAATTTTATTATTAATAGAAGGATGTGCTTGATTTTGAGAAATAATTATATCAAGACATGGCTCTAAATTAGATAAACATATATGTAATTCCTCATTTACCATCAGTAATTGTTCCCGTTGTTTTTTTTAATTTCCATAAGAACTGAGAAACCTAATTCACAAAAATACGACAATCCAAACGACAACAGGGATTTAATGGCTGTAGTAGCTAATCGAGGATATTTATTCCAGAGTGAAATCCAAAATGCTGACAATTCTAAAACAGATTGTAAAGCTTTGTACACAGGGTCATTTCTCAAGTCTGTTAAATTTTCTTTTTCTGTTAATGTCAGGTTTATATCCTGCTAATTTGCGATTTTTATTATCATATAGATTCGTAGATGGACTGAATTTTATGACTGAGAAACGGTCGGACTGTATTAAATATTTTTAAATTTTTTGCGGCACAGTAGTGTGCTGTGGCACACTATTTGGAAGACACTGCACTAATGCATAGCCCTTCTTCCTACCTATTTTAAACTTCACCAACCACTTCTCTTGCAACACTCACTACACACTCCTTTTAAAGTGTATTCACACATCCTCCATATTGCATATATTCTCATCCACTCAATTCAGCTTTTCACATGTCATCTTATAAATCTCTCACTTCACATGCAGATTGTCCACTTTCACTTGCATCATACTTCTTTTGTCTTCCTTACATTTCTTCATCCCCTCAGTAGATTCATCTCAGAAATCACCAGATAGTGATCTGAACCTATCTCTGCACTTCTCATCATTCTTTTGTATAAAACCTTCCATCTCAATCTTTCATCACAACAAATTAATTACAAATAGAAGTCAAAAACAGCACTACTAGCAAGCACAAACACTTTTTTATTATGGTAATGGACTAATGTAGGGCATGGTTTATTCTCTTTGCTCTTTATGTAAATTTTAAGTGTCTTATGTATGCTTCTAATCTAGTTATGTCTTAATTATTACTATATGTAATTTTGTTATGTCCATTTAACATTATATAATTATCTATATTATTTTTATTAAGTTTATTATGATTATAATTTTCCCTTGTGTATTTTTGCCCGTATTATGTTTGAATATTGTTCTAAGCTAAGCTTCCGAAATTGTATATTTTGCTGTATAATATTTAAATTTTGTTCTAATGTTCTGTAATGTAAACTGATCTGTTATTCGGTTTTTGGAATATGTATGTTCTATTTTATTATATTCTGTTACTGATGGTATTTAAATAAATGTATGGTACTGAAGAGGGACCGGAGATTGGTCCGAAAACATTATACCATAATAAAAAAGTGTTTGTGCTTGCTAGTAGTGCTGTTTTTGACTTCTATTTGGTTTAAAGCAAGTAGTTTTCTCCAAGTTATTATAAATTAATTACACTCGTTTGATTTCTTTCATGGCTCTCCCGGTGTATTGATGAATGGCTTTGTGCTAAAAAGGTATTTGAGACAAAACTTTCTTTAACCTTCTTTTAAAACAAAATTCCAATAGTCAGTCCCCATTGTCATTAATTCTGAAATCACCATATTTCTCAATCAATTCTTTCACTCCATCTCTCTCCACACCAGCTCTGCTATTCAAATCTCCAGCCGTAATCATTTGCTCAGTACTATGACTCATTTATTGCATCATTCAAGTCACACCTGAATTTATCTTTTTCATTCTCAATCATACAATCCACAGGAACATATACTGCTATCAGAAACACTGTCTACAATCCTAATTTCATCCTTACCCATATTACTCTGTCATTCGTGCACCTGTATTTTAACATGCACATTTTTGTTCTCATTCATCAGCACACCCACACCACTTCTTGCTTGATTATCTTTCATCAATTTCCACAATGTTATTCCTTATGCACTCAAATGCTTACCCTGTTCACTCACACAGAGTATTTCCAGCCTATATTTACACATTTCATTCACAAGTTTTTGTTCATTTCCTTTCACTTGTCTATTCACATTCCATAACCCAATCTCTATTCATACTTCTGTTTCCATTCTTATTGTCCTTTATCCAGTTCAGTTTTAAATCTGTGTTTGACAATCTGGTTTTCTTTCCTTTGAGCTTTGAAAACCATAGTAAAAATTTCACCATGTTGATGGTCAGCCAAACAATAGTATTGTCTGGTGGAGAGGCTGCCCTCTTGATGTCCTAGACAACCCCAGACTTCTAACTTTTGGCTATTTTGGCAAAGTTTAACTACTGACAGCCCAGAAAGATTACTGGAGCATGCAATTCTCTTACCACATAAAGGTGTGGGTCGAAAGGGAGTTAATTTATATATAAATACCCTAAATATACTGGCTTTCATAAATTAAGAAACAAAAAAAATGCAGATAATTTTTTAAAAAATAGCTGGATATTCACAAAATTAATGTATATTACATAGAGTGCAATGCTGAGTAAAAATAAAGTATGTAAATTATGTTTGTGTTCCTTTGTATTAGCTGTATCATAAAATTTGCTGTGACAGTTTTACTCACAAATTTGAGTTTGAGGTGTAAAAAAAGAAAAATCCAGATTGTAAAATTTTAGAATATGGCTATTAGACATCATTTAATAATTGTAATTCACAGACTACCGCAGGCTGAATTCAGGTAGAAGTAACCAGATGGTTAAATATTAGTCATAATGTGATTACAGGCTATGAAGCCAGTTTCAAAATTCTCAAATAACATCCCAACTACAGCAGTGGAAGACCAAGGGTTACTAGTATAGAGGATGATCAATACCTTCACTTATTGAAACAAGGGAACAGAAGAGCTACCCAAAACATCTGCAATCTGCCCTTGCTATGGCTACAAGAATGCTGGTATTTGCTCCTATTGTGCACAGAAGACTTCATAAGGAATCTGTATGGTACATGACCAGCACTCTGTGTTCCATACTCCCTATCACAGGAGGGAACATTTGAAATGAACAAGGCTTCATGCCAATTGAACTGAAACTCAATGGAGGTCTTTATTATTTATAGATGAGTTCAGATTTGCTTTGCAATGTGATTCTAGGCATATTCTTATTTGAAGAATACCAGGGACATGCTTTTTTCTTTCTAATATTCAAGGAAGAGACATTTATAAGGAAGATAGTCTAATGATATGCAGTGGTATTTTGTTAAGTGCTATACAGACCTATATGTGCTTCCTGGAAGAAACACGAATGTCAGAAGATATAAGGATGAAGTCTTAGATCCCACTGTTCACTTGTATTTAGATATAATTGGAGATTCCTTTATCCTGTAATATGGCATTTTTAGTTACATCAAACCTGAATGATTCAGCAATATCTTCAAGATCAAACTATTATTCATATGGACTGGCCAGCTAGAGGGCCTTATTCTCAAGTTATTCGTCAACACGAATAACTTGAGAATAAGGCCCTCTAACTTTTAACTTATAACTATTAAGAACTCACATCCACTGACTCCCTCATGTGTTTTCAACTCACATGATTGGTATTCTGGAATTCAAACTGTTCCAGAAACTCAACTTGTGAGAGAAATAAGTCACATGCATTTGGCATAGCAGATCTAGAAATGTCTAGAATTGAGACTATTAAGTATTGTCCAATCAAATCTTGGGTAACAAATAGTAAAACAAATCCACATGGCTCTGAAGAAATGTCATGGAAGCAACAAAAAATTACAGAAAAGCAAAAGAATGTATTAATTTATTTTATAGAAAATAATATAAGAATGCATATAGAGAAGATAGACAATGACTTTACCAAGAAAATGAGAATTGTGGGCTAAATTAGGTGTAAAGTTGAATTCTTGTATTGGGCCAAAAAATCAGTGACAGAATGGAAAAATGTAAGTCAACAATCAATATTAGTGTACACAGGATGTCCATAAAATATTTGTACCATAACTATATTTAATAACTTTTGAATTTAATAGCATAATCATGCACTGTTTTCAGCATGTTACAAAGAAACTCCAAAAGTTTTATTTGATACTTTTGTTTATTGCAAAAACTGCTTATAAGAGGCACTGGAATTGACAAAACAAAAGATGCTATCTCATCTGATGTGCTGAGCTACCTACTGCTCTTCCTTTTCCATACCAATCTGGTCTCCAAAAAAGTTTGATCCAAGCTTTAATCAATCTTTTATCTGAGGATTGTTTACCGTAAGTTAACCAGTATCATCTCTGAACAGTGATTGGTGATTTTGTTTTGGCAAGCCATACTACACATTGTGCTTTCTCTATGATAGATTGCCATCTTTTGTTTTGTCAATGCCAGTGCCTTTTATGAGCAGTTTTTGCAATAAACAAATATATCAAATAAAACTTTTGGAATTTCTTTATAGCACTAATAATAATACATGATTATGTTATTAAATATTGTTATGGTACAAATATTTTATGGACACCCTGTGTATTAGTAGTTTAATTATTCATGCAAATCATTATTTCATAACATTCAAGATAATCTTGAATGCTTTGAAATAATGATTTACACAAATAATTAAACTACTACCATAATTAATGATTTACATGAATAATTGCTTTTTCCATTACGTCAGATTCAAATATTTAAGAATTTATCTTATAATTATGTAAATAATTTAAGTTTTGATAAACACAAATAATTAAACTACTACTATAATTAATGATTTACATGAATAATTGCTTTTTCCATTATGTCAGATTCAAATATTTAAGAATTTATCTTATAATTATGTAAATAATTTAAGTTTTGATAAAGTTATTAACTCTGATATAGATTTGCTTTCTAAATTTCAAGTAATAGTATATGAATTGCTTTTGTATGAATTGTGAAATGCAATTATTTTTCATTAGTATTGATTTGACATGAAATGCAAAAGAAAAATACTTCAGAATAAAAAATCATAGAGAAAAAACAGGTGGTGGTGATACCATAAACAAAAAATTAATGTCAGTTACAACAAAGAATTCTTTTGATAATAGGGAAAGCTGTTTGCTTGGAGCAGCCACAATTAGTCAAATCTACCATCCAGTCAAAGTTTGTTTATTAGAACCTTTACTAAGTCCTTCAATAGTCTAAAAAATCATATAAAATGATCCTCTTGAAGATCAAAAACATCTAAACTTGGTCAAAATACTCACTGCCATCTTAAACAGTGTCTATCTTCTGTTTCTAATGCTTTGATTAAAAGTTTAAATTATCTATATAATGGATGAGCTTTGATTAAATATAGCATAACATGATGATCTGCCATTTTTTCCTTGTGCAGAGAGATCTCACATGCTCTACTCACAGAAGCTGGCAACTCGAATTTCAAGAATGGAAGTGAGTTGAAATTCCAGAATAAAAATTCTACCTAAACCTGAGAGTCTGTGTTATGTGACACTGCCAATACATATGCATTATAACATGAATAACTTGAGAATATCAATAAAACCACAGGTCCTTTGATCTTAATCCTACTGAGTATATCTGGGATGCTTTAGGAAGATGTTAACTGCCCTCAACCCTCTGTTCAAGACTTTGGGAACTGAGAAGTGCTTTGCAAAAACAATGATCATTGACTACCAACTGAATTGATAAGCAATATCATAAACAGCATGTACCACTGCATTCATGCATTTCTGTGAGGGGTGACCATACTCTATATATTGAGACATTCTGGCCATTTCATTTTCATGCACCCTTTTCGATCTTGTTCTGCTTATTCTAATTTTTGTAGGAAATAAATATTTTATATTCACTATTTTTAGTCTTTCTTTAATATATAATATAACAAATATTTTCACTAAACTTTAGAAAAAATACTAATATATTTGTTGAAATACAGTCGAACCTCAATAAGATGCCACCATTAGTTCGGGGACGATTTTGGCGGCTAATCGAAAACATGTATAGTATAGAAATGAAAATGAACTCCGAATTTATTAAATTTAATAATCAGTACATTTATATTTAGCATCCAAACTTATAATTTCTAAAAACCTGTATATTTTACAGTGTAGTAAACATACCATATATGTACAAATACTACGTGTGGTATAGAAATGAAAATGAACTCCGAATTTATTAAATTTAATATAAAATACTGTACATTTATATTTAGCATCCAAATTTAACATTTCTAAAAAACTGTATATTTTACAGTTTTTAGAAATGTTATGATACGTATGTTTTAGTATACGTACCGTACATATGCAGTATTATATAGTAAACAAAAAATATAAAGTTATAGATGTAATCCAAAAGATAAAAAAGCAGAAGTGGACATAGGCTGGACATATAATAAGAATAAATGATAATAGATGGACAACTAAAGTACTCTGGATACCAAGAGATAAAAAACATCCAAGGAAGAGACCACATTACAGATGGAAAGATGAGATTGTTAATTTTACATCAAAGATTGGACCAGAGAGGCTGTAGACAAAAAATTGGACTGGAGAGACCTTCATTCTGCAGTGGATTGATAACGGTTGATTATGATTATGATGATGATAATGATGATGATGATGATGATGATATAGAAAACATGCCCATCTGCTGTTCTGATCCTCTACTTTGAGTTCTCTGTAAAACAAAATGTACATAGCCTACTGTACAGTATCCTTATTTGTTCGGTACACAATAAACAATGGAAACAATCTGATTCTTACGATCTTAAATTTTCTACAACCTAGCTGTGAACCAGGCTTAAAGAGATATATGATTAACTGTTAATTCCATCTCTCCCATCAGCTGGTTACAAATGAATCCAGAGAGCTTTTAATATTGTATATACAGTACTGATGAACTTTGGGATATAAATCACCTTATATGCCCCTGGTGGATTAACGAGGATAAATGCAATACCAAAAGAAATATTTGTTTAGATGTTTCTACTGGCGGATGGTGTCTTATTGGGGTTTGCCTATTCCATTAACATAGGGAAGATCCGTTTCGCCAAATTTCTTGGTGGTCAGCAAGGGCAGCTTAACGGGATATCTTATTTGGGTTTGACTGTATTATGATTTTTTCGTCTGTTCTTTAACTTATAGAAACAAGTGTATATTACTTTCTAAAAGATAAAGGAGCAATAAAAGCTACCATTGTTTTTATTACAAGTAAGCTAAATGTTACCATTGCTTTAGTGCTTAGCATAATCATGTGTCAATGATAAAAAAAATCTTGATAAATTCATAGGATAACCTCATCATTTTCTTATATTTATCTCAAAGAGATTGAATGTTCATCATTTTGAAATAGAGGAATCTACATCTTATCTCTTAATGGAATGACCATCCTGTCAATTTTATAAAATAAATCAAATAATTTAAATGTTATTAAGGAGAAACTTCTGAAATTTTAAACATTTGTCATTTTTAGATAGTTACAGATAAAGAATAAATTAATGTCATTGAGATCATATTCAATGATATGATCATCTTGCTACATTTCCATAAAAATCAAATGAATAGCTTAGGATATATATTCAGTTTGTATTTCATAAATTTGAACATCTAGTTTTAAATGATTGCAGTTAGAGAGTTAAATAATGCAGCATCAAACTGATCTTTAATAATAGAATATTACTACCATATTTCATAAAAAGCTACTAATTAGTTCAAAAGTTATTACTAATGAAACTCAAATAGCACTATTTGAAGCACAAGTCTTATAAGCCTCATTTTCCTACAGAAAGTAGAGTAAAAAATAGAATAGTAAGCTATAATAGTTAATTATATGTAGTGTTTCCGGGCGAGAATTCCTTCCCGCCCGTTCCCGGGAATTTTTTTGTTTTCCCGTTCCTGAATCCCGACAAATTTTCTCTGGGAAATCGGCTCCTAGAACCCAGTAATCCCTACAATGGGAAATAAAGGTACTACTCAAAATGTATCTTTTAGAAATTTTTCTTATTTATCGTTATCTAAATTTACATTGTGTGATAATATTACAAGTCACTATAAATACACACACGACACCAGAATCAAATAGCAGATAACTAGCTAATTTTAGCTCTTGTAAATCAAGCATATTTGATCGAGGAGAACAGAAAACACTTGTGTTTACACAAAAACATATTTATTTTCACAATCCAAGCTTTGATTACAAAGTCATCTTCAAGTGAACTAATTAATGAAATCTAAGGTAGCTTTCCTTAATATGACATTGTAGTCAAATCCTGGACTGTGAAAATAAACATTTCTCTGCCTAAACACAAACTATTTCTGTTTTCCATGATAAATAGTTTTCATAAAGGTAACTGCCGATCCACTCGGCACCATTTATCGTTATCTAAATTTACATTGTGTGATAATATTACAAGTCACTATAAATACACACACGACACCAGAATCAAATAGCAGATAACTAGCTAATTTTAGCTCTTGTAAATCAAGCATATTTGATCGAGGAGAACAGAAAACACTTTGTGTTTACACAAAAACATATTTATTTTCACAATCCAAGCTTTGATTACAAAGTCATCTTCAAGTGAATTAATTAATGAAATCTAAGGTAGCTTTCTTTAATATGACATTGTAGTCAAATCCTGGACTGTGAAAATAAACATTTCTCTGCGTAAACACAAACTATTTCTGTTTTCCATGATAAATAGTTTTCATAAAGGTAACTGCCGATCCAGTCGGCAGTTACCTTTATGAAAACAATTCAATTGAAAACAATTTTCGTTGATCATCTGTAATAATGGCTATAACAGTAATATTAATAAAAGCCGTAGAGAAGGTGGGGCCAGCGGGATTCATGGCCCAGCGCAATCTTTCAGAGGTTTCGAGACACTCCTATATGTAAAAGGTTAATGCAGAAAATAGGTAAATAAAATTTACTAAATGGAGATCAACCGGAATTTAATGACTCGTGCATCTCTTGCCCTGAATGCTTAACAGGGATCATTACAGTATCATTTTGACTAGGTTTCTGTTACATTTCAACAGAAAATAGGTAAATAAAATTTCCTAAATGGAGATCAACTGGAATTTCATGACTCGTGCATCTCTTGTCCTGAATGCTTAACAGGGATCATTACAGTATCATTTTGACTAGGTTTCTGTTACATTTCAGGTTTTCTCAAAATATAAACAATGTAATTAATGCAAATTTTTTTAATCAAACTTTAATGAAAATTTATGTATATTACATTAATGTACTAACATACAACACAATTGTCATCCACAAACAAACTGATCGAATGTGGTTAATAATATCAGCAGTTACTTTATGGAAACTATTTATCGTAGAAAATAGAAACAGTTTGTGTTTACACAGAGAAATGTCATATTAAGGTAAGCTATGATATTGACATTGTAATCAAATCCTGGGCTGTGAAAATAAATATTTCTCTGTGTATAGGATATTTTCTTTAGTAGCTTACCTTAATATGACATTGTAATCAAATCCTGGGCTGTGAAAATAAATATTTCTCTGTGAATAGGATATTTCCCGTTCAAGGAGAATCCCGTTCAATATTACACACAATAACATTGTAATATTGTAACACATTATTACAATGTTATTGAGGGGCAATGTCTAAAAGATACATTGTGAATATTGTTTATTTCCCATTGTGGGTAATACTGGGTTCTAGAAGCCAATTTTCCCGATTTCCCGACAAACTTTCCTCGGGATTCGGGAACGGGAAAACGAAAAAAATTCCCGGGAACGGGCGGGAAGGAATTCTCGCCCGGAAACAGTACTTATGAGCCAATTTTCCCGACAAACTTTCCTCGGGATTCGGGAACGGGAAAACGAAAAAAATTCCCGGGAACGGGCGGGAAGGAATTCTCGCCCGGAAACAGTACTTATATTACTAACTATAGTCTATTTCAAGATTACCTAACAGTAAATCACTACCATTATTATGGGTATTTCTATACAAAGGAAAATAGTTCCTATTAGTTATATTTAATATTAACATTTTAAAATATAAAAATGATATATCCTATAATTTGTTATTTTGGGAAATAAAATACAGTGGGTGATCAGTTAATGAACATAATCCGTTCCAAGACAATGTTCGTTATCCGAATTGTTCGTTAATCGATCATTGATTTACCATAGGTTTTTATGGGAATTTGATTAATTCGTTCCGGAGACCCAAAAAAACATAAATAAAAAATTATATAATTTCTTACTACGTTTATTTATATGTAATAACAATAATATATACATACATAATCTTGCATTTTCATTTATATGTTTATTTTCCGATAAAGAATCTGTCCAATATCGATTGCTTTTCTCTCTCCTTCAGGATTTTTCGGAAGTGATTAATAGCATTGTCGTGGTAGAGATCCCCAAGCCTATTGACCTCAACCTGGTATAGGTGCCATTCTAAGACCGAAAAATTGTAAAATCTCTCTCCTACCTTCTTTAATAAATCTTTGATTTATTTTACGTTGTCTTCGAGTTCATTTTAATTGGGAAAAATTGATGTTCTTCATCCTTACCCATAAGTCCACGAACGTGCAAGACCTAAGCCTGTCATTTTGTTACGTTAATTAAGCCAAAATATCCTCATGGAATATTTTTATCTGGAGGCGGCCACTTATAGAGCCGCCATCATCACAGGCTGACCAACACCCATGATGGAGTTAACTGAAGGATGGATTTTAACAGGCCGGGCCCAGATCCCTCCTGAAAAATTGGAGTGAGGTGTGGAGCCGGATTCTCCAGGTGGCAAGTGAGACCACGGATCTTCCAGAATGTTAAGCTACAGCTTTACCACGCAGCCATCAGGTTGACCTGTTATTCTATCAGTCCGCGGGTCCCATAGTTTGTTCTGTGAAGTGTTCGTTATCCGAACATAAAAATTCTGTTATTCTATCAGTCCGCGGGTCCCACAGTTTGTTCTGTGAAGTGTTCGTTATCTGAATGTGTTCGTTAACCAAACATAAAAATCTTTCGAAAAAGTGTTCGCTATCCGAACTGTTCGTTAAAATCTTTCATGTTATCCAAACTGTTCGTTAACCGATCACCCACTGTATCGAAATATTAAAATTTAATGAATGAAAGAGGCTTGTTTTAAACAATGAAAAGCATGGCGAATGCTAGTTTGTTCACGAGCATTTATTTACAAATCATGTATGAATACAGTAGAACCACCTTTGGTGGTTCGGCTGTCAGGTTATCTTGAAACAGAAATAGTTCAATGAATGCATAGCATGATGATAGAAATTAAAAAAAAAAAGTAAAAGTTAATTAACAAAATGACTTCACTTCAAGAAAAATGTGAAATGAAATCAGATAAATACCTATGATAAAATTTGAAATATTATTTGATATATTTGAAGGAATGCTATTGCCCACTATAGTTATCAATGGATTAGAAAATTTTACAACAGAATAAATTAGTCAAGAGATACTCAAAATTGCAGAATTTTTTTATTGGATTAATGTTGTCAACCCAATAAAATTGTTTTCAACCCTCCTTTCGGGCTAACATCCTAAAAGAGATCTGATAACATTATTCCAATAAAAGGCATTAAGTTCTTCAGTTTTTAAATATTTTCTTGTTTGCTTTATTTGCAGCAGTAAGACAAAAAATGGAAAGAAATGTGTACAAGGGAATTTGTATCTGGCATTTATATGATCAGTTATAAATCAATTCAGTCTAATTCAATTACACTAAAGTATAACTGATTAATGTATTAAGATTTATGGATATAACAGCTACTGATGATTTATCAAAACTGCAATTGTATGAATAATTTTGGTATACTGGAATTTATATTTTAATTTATGATAGCACTCAAATATTCTTTAAAATGCACTTTGAATTTATGATGGGTTTTGCAGATATAACAATAATTGCAATTATAATTGTATTGTAAATAATAAATTGCATTAATATTATTTAATTACTAAGGCAATTAAGTCTTCAGTATACAAGATACTTTTTATACTGATGAAGAGATTGAGAACAAATCTATATTGTATGTTTGTTTTCCTTATTAATTTACAGAGTTGATGATGTCTAAAAAAGACTAAATGCATTTTCTTCATTTTGTATGTATTATGTCATTCAATAAAATTGTTTCCAGTGTAGCTTATTAGTTTTAATTCTATTTCAAATTATTTGGCTAAAAAAAATATAAATGCTTTTCTTGAATTAAACCAAATATCATAATTAGAGTTGATGATGTCTAAAAAAGACTAAATGCATTTTCTTCATTCTGTATGTATTATGTCATTCAATAAAATTGTTTCCAGTGTAGCTTATTACTTTTAATTCTATTTCAAAATTATTTGGCTAAAAAAAATATAAATGCTTTTCTTGAATTAAACCAAATATCATAATTTTTACTCATTCTAGATATATTCACATTAAATGATTTTATTCATAAAGTTCTGTGTTTTACTTAAATAAATGTTTAATTAAATATTTATAATTTATATATTTTTACAATGATTTCATTAATGAGAAAAAGGATAATCAAAAATGCATTTGAAATCATTCAATTTTAATTCATACATTTATATCAATTTACTTTTAATGGAGTTTACAGGTATTGAATTTCCTCTTAGCTTGAATCTTTTCCATTTTCTTACTCTAAGATAATTTATATTAGAGGTTTATGCTTATAAATTTTTCTCTTCATGTAATGAAGTCTCAGTTATGTAATTAACTAAAATAAATATCAAATATATTTATTTTTTAATACTGACTTATTAATACTTTAATAAACTAATAATTATGCAAATATTTATCTGAAAAGAAAGCAGAGCTACAGATATAGTTATAATTCTGCAATTCAAGAACAAGATATATAGATATATCTAACTTATTCATTCAAATCTTAATCAATTGAAGAATGAAAAATATTACATTATTTTATAACTGATATTGTGATTCTTTCTCAATATTTTAGTGTTATGATAATTAGTTTACAAAATGAGAGAAAAAACTGAGATTTTATATCAAAATCCATATTTTTTGAAGAATCACTATGGCAATAAATAGAATATTTCATGTCTACCAAGTTTTGACATCTAATTACAATTTGAATTGAATAAATAGATTAAATTATATTTCTCAGCAATCAATCAAATATCATAAAATTTAATCACAAACAATTTTTATGATCTAATTGGTCTATTAAATTTTAAAATCTCTGTAAACTATTGTGTGATGAATAATAATTAATAGTGTTTTTAAAATAATTTAATAAGTTGTTATGCCAACAATAATAGCTGTCAAAGGGGTTTTATTTATTAAGATAGTATCAGTAATGTAAATATAGATTAAGTCATGTTAGAAAAAATATGAAACAAATTTAATATTTTCAGGATTATATTTTATGTCTGAAATTCTAAAAGTTATATTTATTTTTCTGCTTTTAATTTCTGCTGATAAGAATTCAATTATATTTATGATATATTATGAATAAAGTAAAAATACATTTATTATAAACTAAACTCAATTCAACAGATGTATTTTTTCATCATTTAATTGTATAAAGATAATTTCAGATTTTGCATAATTAATATATTTCTTTGTTTTGCTAATAATTTTTAAAATCTTAATATTCTGATGGTCAAGACCTTGATCTAAAAACAACTGGTTTATTCTACAGTTTAACTGGTGCCAAAATAATTTGGCATAATAAAAATATAAATTTATTAGTTACATTATTTAAATTTTAATAATTAAGTTTAAGATTACCACTTTTCATTTAAACTAAAAGTTTTTAAATTAAAAAGTTGTTAAAAGTTTTAAAATTGTTTTATAAGATCTAGGAAATTATTTAATAGATTTTTATATAATTAGTTTCCAAATCAAACAATTTAAAACATATTATTTCTGATTATTTATAAAAGAAAAGATAGGAATTTTAGAAATGATGTTCTTTTTTATATAAAGATATAACTGATGCAATTAGCAATGTATATATATCAAGTAACATTCTATATGCATACTTGAATAATAATTAACTGGTAATTGAAAATAATGTTAAATCTATTACTTAGGTTATAATAAATGATTAATTTTAGTAATAAGAATAAGATTATTATTAAATTAAATTATAATGCACTATATTAATTAATTCAGTCGTTCTGATTACTATCATACTGGTACACAGTTAATATAAAAAATGAAAAAGTTAAATCAGGTCATATTAATATAAAATAGTTTTGATTAGATATAACTTAGATTATTCATAAAAAAATATCCAGTTCAAGCTTACAGTCATTCGGTTACAACATATATATTTTATAATGTAGTTCAACAGTGTTTATTTTGAAAATAGATATTTGTAAAATATTGCCTTGTATCCAGAGATACATTTAAGAAATAAATTAGATTAATTCTGAAAGTTTTGAAGAATTAAATAATAAAATGTTTAAATATATGTACTCTTAAATAAAGAAATAAGAATTTTGACAAAAAAAAAAATTATGAAGAAGAAAGAAATATACTAAAATTTCTTTCTTTTTTTTGTAAAATTTTGCCTTCCAGAGATACATTTAAGAAATAAATTAGATTAATTCTGAAAGTTTTGAAGAATTAAATCTGGAGGAAGATGGTGAGAGTGTTGACACCGGTTTACACCATTTATTCAACGTCGCAGAAAAAGTAGTTCCTACTAGATGATAAGATTTTAAAAGTTAGAGATTATAACAAATCATTATCATAGTTGTTTACTGGCAAATAAATTTTAGTGCTTTCTAATGAATGAAGTTATAACATTCATTATCGTCTTCTTCATCACTATGTTAGCCGCCGTCTTATCTCCACACTCAGCAAGTTTCAGAAACATACTGATGTTGAGTTATTTCTGACATCAAAAGAGACTAATCACTGATGACCTACTGTTGAGGTTCGGAACGCACCCATAGTGATGAAGAAGACAATAATGAATATTATAATTAGGGTGACCATTTTTATCATAACATAATGCGGGACTCTCGCATTATGTTACGATAAAAATGCGGAAATTCGCATTAATCAAATATTTGCTCGCACTAACTGAAAAACGGTGTCAATTTTATAAGTCGCACTAATCGAGGCCCTGTATATGCGTTTCAATAGAATAACCAACAACTGACAACTACACTTGCAAGTGCTGCTTTAATCTTAAACTGTGTGTGCATGTGTATGTGTGATTGTGATGACTGATTCTGATGATGTGTGTATGTGTGTGGCATGCGCGTAGATGAGTGAATGCGTTCATATAGTCATGTACGCAGAGACGCGCGAATAAAATATAATCGAATATTATAATATTCACATGATATGATGAATTATCTAATTCGGGACATTTTCTGGGACATATATTAATATGGGACACGGGGCTTTAACCCGGGACTGTCCCGGAAAATCCGGGACGAATGGTCACCCTAATTATAACTTTATTAGCGTCATTAGAAAGCACTAAAATTTATTTGCCAATAAACAACGACGATGATAATGATTTATAACACTCTCTAACTTTTAAAATCTTATCACCTAGTATGAACTACTTTTTCCGCGTCGTTGAATAAACAGTGTAAACCGTGTCAACACACTCACTACCTGTAGACTGCGATGACTTTGTTGAGCGTCTGATGAGTTCAACACTGGTTGGCTTGTTGAGTTTTGAAACGGTTTGCTGAGATTTTTTACTCATCACTGATTAGTCTGTTGAGGTTTGGAACACACACAAACATTGAAGCTTGTGAATGTACAGCTCCGGCCAAAATGTTTGTCACTTTCAATTAGGCGCTGGAAACCGGAAATCATGATCGGCTACAGTTTCCAATCCACATACCGTGCTGCCTACATTGAGTGCGTTAGACGTGATCGGCTACAGTTTCCAATCCACATACCGTGCTGCCTACATCGAATGCGTTAGGCGCGGATTTCACTGTACGATTTCGTCCAGCAAAACGGATCCGTATAGCCGGTATCCTAGCAATGACCCGTTTACGGACAGCAAACTCACGGAACGGATCAACTAGACCTCTATCCTACTTTATGCTGGATACGGATCCTAACGGATTAACATCACCGATTCAATAGCCAATAAGTAACTACTTTGTTGTAAACGAGAGCTTTGAAAAACATGACTGATTAGTCTGTTGAGGTTTGGAACGGTTTGCTGAGATTTTTTACTCGTACTGTTGAGGTTTGGAACGCACCCGATGTTAGCCGCCGTCTTATCTCCACACTCAGCAAGTCGTTCCAAAAATATACTGATGTTGAGTTGTTTCTGACATCATAAGAGACTAATCACTGATGACTTGCTGTTGAAGTTTGGAACGCATCCTTTATTTTGTCGATTCGTTTGCAAACATGTCATCGACAAGCGACAGAATATAAATTCTCTCACAAGCTAGCAACCAGTCGAATACATTTTTACGTTGTGTCGTTCCCGATTTGGTCGACTCGTTTAGTACCAGTCTTACGACGGTTGATCTAGAGGTTGAAGAAAGTTTCTGAATTTCAAATAGATTGCTATAAAAATTGGTTTAAATTTAAAAAATTAAATATTGGTAATTAATAGAATTTGAATTTATATTCGCGGCATGATTGCAATCTTTGCTATTAAAAAATGAACGAAGATAACTGTAACAAATCGGCCGATTAAATAAAAAATTAAGTTTGCAAAAATTAAATTTGAATAAAATTATCGTAAGTTCATATTCAGAAAAGTTGGTTTGTCTACACATTTCTACATATTTAAAAGGATAAATCAAAAATTAAATTAATTAAGTATAAAAATTAATATATGCACATATAAAAATTTTATTTTCAAAATATCATTAATTTAATTCATTACCGTATGAATTTAATGAAATAAACTTTCAAAATTTAAAATAAAGGGAATATATTCAAAAAATTATTAGTGGAGGACATACAGAGAGTTAGTTCTTTATATGTCCTCCACTAATCATTTTTGAATAATTAGTAGGTCTTCATAAAATTAGCTTGGAATGTTCTTTTAAAAATACCTTTAATGCCATGTCATTTAATCCTGTGGGCTTCAGATTTTTAAAAATGGTAGGCATTCAAATTTTTGAGATAATCTCTTAATGTAGATTATCTTGAATTAATTATAATGCAGTATTGGATTTTTATAACATTTAGGAAGAAACTCAAATTATTGAAGACATCAAGTCATCAAGTATATTATTAGAAATCTAAAGTATATGTAATATAACAAATTATTTTTTATAGACAGTATATGTAATATGTTTTATTTTTTAGATTTGCCACAGATCCAAAAAAAAAATGACAGAAGGGATAAATAACACAAAATACAAATAATCTATATTGCTAATAATTTAAAGGTATATTCTCTGAATAATGACAGGAAGGATACGTACGCCAGTGCTCCTACCATGAATCTATGTATTACTGAAAATGATTTCCATAACATATCAATTAATTTTTCTATCTTGTCTGGATAGCTGCGTGATATTGATTTGCTACTGGAAGATTCCGATTCAACTCCAAATTTTTTCAGGAGGAATTCGGATCCAAATTATTGAATTCAAACTATTACCTGAAAGTAGATCCTATTATAGATATGGGTGGCCCATGATGGGTATTGTAATGTCCTGCTGCTTAGTAATCCGATTGGAAAGTGGCATAAAACAACAAAGAAAGAATTAAACTTATCTTTAACTGTTTAAAAATGGAGGTCATACAAACTTCAAGATTTCTTTTCAAATTTTGAATTTCATTACTGATTTTTATGAAATTTAGCAAGTGGTCAGTTATTAAAATTGACTTTAAAATAAGATTAATTAACTCTGTGTCTTCATGCAAAGTTAATTAATCTTATTTCAAATGCATTTAAAAACAATGAACGCTTAAATTTCTGAGGTTTTCTCATAATATTTATTGAATATTTTGAAATAGATTACAGTATTTTTATATTCAAAATGGACATTGTGCAAATAATTTTGATAAATACATTTTAATCTCACATCTATAATCATTTCACAGTTCAGTTATAGGTTTGGAAAGTAACGATTAGTTCTTTCTAGCACTGCTTATTTTACGGTTTTATGCTGTTATAAAACAAATCTAATCAAAAATATTTTATGCTGCTTCACACTATATATTGTATTTAGAACATGAATAATAGGAAAGAAATTTTTTGTTTTTGTATTATTCGATCAATTTTTGAGAAAATTCATTTAAGTAGTAATTCTATTATCTTTCTTTTGAGCACTAACATTCCTATTTGAGGTTTTGGAATATCTGTTTAATAAATTTAATTTAAATTTACAATAAAAAACAAATTTCTTATAGAGAGAATTTGATTTCATGGAATATTTATAAAAATAATTCTCTTTCCCTAAAGCTGAGAACTAAGCTATTTAATTTTTGTTATTTAATTGAACACTCTCTACTAATACTGCAGGAAATCCTATCAACTCGATCAGCTGGAAGGCTCCATGGTAAAGCAGTCGCTAATCTGATTTACCAAATTACCATGCAGCAATTCTGGGTACATTCATTCGAATTTTTCAGAAAATGTTCCAGTTTGACCATTGAACTCATTTTTCTTTTTTTCAATTTATCCTAGTTTGCACTTTATTCAACTTATAATTTTTTTTCACGTTGAATTTTTAAATAACGCCACCAAAATACAGTACAGTACTGTAGTATAGTCCATCTAATGGAACAAACTCTATTTTCTATTTAGGAGTTTAATTCAATGGGTATTATTCTATTTTGTGTTTAAGAGTGATAAATAATAAGATTGAATAAAAAACTTTTATCATTAACTGTTTCTTGTTAACTTGTTGACAAAGATAATTAAATACAGACTAAATATAGTTCTTTGGTTGGTTAGGTAGGTTAAGTTGCCATATCTTCTGGCAGCAGCCATTTATAGAGTCCATCATAGACTGGTCAACTGAATGGTTGAAGAATGGGATTCAAGGGGCCAGACCCGGACCTCACCTGAAAAACTGGAGGTGTGGGATCTGGATTTGAACCCGGATCATCAAGGGTGGTAAGCCACAGCTTTACCATGCAGCGATCTGAACGAAGTTCTTTAGTTGAACTGACTATATCAGTGGTTTCCAAATTTTCCATGTCTGTACTTCCTTTTTTTTCAATGATATTGCCTTTTTTCATAAAAAAATGGTACACCTCTCAATGAGATTTGTATAATAATTTAATTTTTATACAAAGCAATATACCAAATTTTGTATAAATAAAGTCCTTATACTTGTTATACATAAATACAAGGTGATTGAAAAAGGTTGTGCCAAAATTTACAGACTTATAGAGGATAAAATTCTGAAATAAAATATCTAGTCGTGTTTTTTATTCTACTATACTTTCCTATGGGGTTTATGCAAAAGTTTGTGCCCCAAAGACAAGATGCTTGAAAACCGAATTTGAAGACAGGCGGTCCAGATCCATATAGGGTCCCACCTCAGGCTCCCAGTGATGGATGTGGGCACTGCCGAAGCAGTCCCGATTCCATGTAGGAGCCCACAGGCAAGCTCCCAGTGACAGACCTCGGAACCAGTAATGTAATGTAACCCCTTTAGTTGCCATTTATGACACGAGGGGTTAAACAGTGGGTATATTCTAACCCCTTACCCACAGGGGATAAAGGGTTAGAATATATCATTTGAATTGAGGTCACCTGGTGATTTGAAGTCTCTGTTTAAAAGATATAACTTATATCTTTTAAATGGAGACCTTTAATATAGTAGTTTGACTATGATGAGTATAATATAATTTATAGATGATGACTACTACTCACTGCTTTGAGTCTATTTGTCCCAGCTTAAAGTCAAACTTGCTAGTATGGGCCTGCAATTCAGCATCAGATTTCTGTAATTAGTTGTGTTTTATTACTTTTTGTTTAATGAATTACATTGTATTACAGTAAGACCCCACTTAATGCTCTTTGTTTAACGCCCTTTCAATATAATGCGGTATTTTCTGAATTCAATATTTTTTGTTTCGATTCATTTTGACGCAGTTTTTCAAACCGTTTTAGTCAAATAAATACAAAATTGCACAAACATGAGGAAGTTTGTGTTTCTGAAAATCAAGAGCAAAAGGAACTTTCAATGGATTTTTCAAAACAAGTTTAGCCATTATTACAGAAATAATGGATTAGTTTATACAAAATGATCCAAATTTTAATAGAAGTTCAAAGGCGAGACGAAGTGTCATAGATGCCATGTGTGGTTATCGACAATTGCTTTCTGAATGAAAGAGGAAAAGGCAAATGACATTAGATGATTTCTTAATTAACTAAAAAACAAAAAGAATCAAATGAGGAAGAACCTTTTTCATCACAAACACAAATTATTTACTCGAATATTCTTGATTTTTAGGAATGATTTATGGATACAAATTGATATTAGCAATAAAAAAAGGTCTATAATTAATGTAATATAATAATAATAATAATAATAAATGTTACAAAATAAAATAATAATATGTATATTTTTTTCATTCACTGTCCTGTTTCATTCACTGTCCTAGTCTATCTCCATTATTTACCTGTTAAGATAACTTCGTTTAATGCTGTTTCGTTTGGCGCTTGATTTTGTTGGAACATATCCCCTCCTGTTAAACAGTGTCTTACTGTATTTAATCCAGTTAAAATAAGTTTACGCTTTGTTTCCTGAATTTATCATCATTGGCACATTATGACCTCAGATAAATGGAAGATTAAAAACCATGTTTCTTTCTTTGAAGGACATAACTTCAATAACAACCAGAAAACATCAGAAAAAAATGTAAACATATTTTAAATCAAAAAATATTTGATTGTTATATGGAAAGGATGTATGGACCATAATAATATCAACATTTAAAGCAAAAGAAATTGTTAGTCAACTATTTTTGCATTGTAAACTTGTGATGTTGATATATCAAGAAGAAAAATAAATACAAATTTTTTGGAATTAAACAGCAGATATTTGCTGGCTGGGCTGAGTTTTTAAATAAACATTAATAAATACAATATTGTTTAGTTTATATATATATATAAATAAACATAAAAAATGACGATAGTTTCCAGTATTATAAAATTTTGCAATGTTAAATTATATATTTATTTTCTTTTTGATTATTATTCCAAATATCCCCCACTTCGAAAAATAGCTAGAGATATCATTGAGACTTTCATAATGTCATTTTGGCAGTAGCCATCAATTTGATATTTGAAAATGGTAAGGTGACCAAACGTACTCCTTTAGGGAGTTTTATACTCCTTTTATTGTGAACCGCACTCCTTTTAAAACCTGTAAGTGGGTGATCGGTTAACGAACATAAGTTGTTCCAAGACAATATTCGTTATCCGAATTGTTCGTTAACCGATCATCGATTTACCATAGGTTTTAATGAAATGTTCATTAACTGATCATCGATTTACCATAGGTTTTTATGGGAATTTGATTCCAAGAAAATGTTCGTTATCCAAATTGTTCGTTAACCGATCATTGATTTACCATAGGTTTTTATGGGAATTTGATTAAATTAACCGATCATCAATTTACCATAGGTTTTTATGGGAATTTGATTAATTCATTTTGGAGACCCAAAAAAAATAAATAAATAATTATAAATTTCTTATTATGTCGAGATCCAAAAAAACATAAATAAAAAATTATATAATTTCTTATTACGTTTATTTATATGTAATAACCACAATGTTTGTTATTCGAATTATTCGTTAACCGATCATCGATTTACCATAGGTTTTTATGGGAATTTGATTAATTCGTTCCGGAGACCCAAAAAAAAAAAAACTTTATATAATTTCTTACTACGTTTATTTATATGTAATAACAATAATATATACATACAAAATCTTGCATTTTCATCTATATGTTTATTTTCCGATAAAGAATCTGTCCAATATCGATTGCTTTTCTCTCTCCTTCAGGATTTTCCAGAAGTGATTACTAGCACTGTTGTGGTAGAGAGTCCTCAAGCCTATTGACCTCAACCTGGTGTGGGTGCCATTCTAAGACCAAAAAATTGTGAAATCTCTCTCTTACGTTTTTTAATAAATCTTTGATTTGTTTTATGTTGTCTCCGAGTTCATTTTAATCAGGAAAAAATTCTAAGACTAAAAAATTGTAAAATATCTCTACCTTTTTAAATAAATCTTTGATTTGATTTACGTTGTCTCCAAATTCATTTTAATCGGGAAAACTACTGTACCATTTTAAATAAATCTTTGATTTGATTTACGTCGTCTCCAAATTCATTTTAATCGGGAAAACTACTATTCTCCCATCATCCCACGAACGCGCAAGGCCTAACCTTTCATTCTGTTAGATTAGTTAAAAATATTCCATGAGGATATTTCGGCTTATCTAGCGGCGGCCACTTATAGAGCCATCCTTACCCATAATTCCACAAACGCGCAAGACCTAAGCCTGTCATTTTGTTACATTAATTAAGCCGAAATATCCTCATGGAATATTTTTATCTGGAGGCGGCCATGTTCTTCCACCCTTACCCATAAGTCCACCAACGCACGAGGCCTAATCCTGTCATTCCGTTAGGTTAGTTAAGCCGACCCATGATGGGATCAACCGGAATATTGAAGGATGGGTTTCAACGGGCCGGGTCCAGATCCCTCCTGAAAAAGTGGGACCCCGGATCCTCCAGAATGGTAAGCCACAGCTTTACCATGCAGCCATCTGGCTGACCTATCATTCCATCAGTCTGCGTTTCCCACAGTTTGTTCTGTGAGGTGTTCGTTATCCGATTTGTTCGTTAACCGATCACCCACTGTATACCACAGCTTTACCACGCAGCCATCGAGCTGACCTGTCATTCCTTCAGTCCGCGGGTCCCACAGTTTGTTCTGTGAAGTGTTCGTTATTCGAATATGTGTTCGTTAACGGAACATAAAAAACTTTCGAAAAAATGTTCGTTAACCGATCACCCACAGTATTTTTATTTTGGAAAGTTTTTTCTGTGATTTAGCATTTTCCCAGCTGTGCTTATAACTGAATTTGTTACTGTCCTGTTATTTTTTACAGATCATTTTCACTTAAAATGAATGTTATGTCGAGTATCCACAGCCCTGAAATGAATCTGCGTATAATAACTACATGCATCGATTTACCTATAAAGATTCGTGCTAGAACTATAGAAGCATATTCGAACACTTCTATTTATAATTGTAGCTTTAATAAGATAAATATCACAATTTTTATTTTACAGAGAAAAAGTTTGCGAATATTTTTATAGTGAGTAAAACTTTTCACGTTAAACACATTCAAATTTTAACTGAAAATTTTTAATCTACGCATTTTTACTCGTGTATAAACCGACGCTCAACATTCGATTACATACTTCAAGTATTGTATTATGGTAATATAACATTCATTCAAATAATTTCATAATTGTTTTTATAATTTAAAAAATCGTGTAAAACTGCTTAGACAAGATTCCAGATTTAGTTTGATTCCAGTCCAAGTCCAATTCTTTTTGCAAATATTATAAAACGATCTTTAAGCCACCGAAAAATATCATCCACTATCTTTCTTGAACGAAAGTTAAAATTTTTTGGAAAAATCGAAAGTTTCGATCATAATCGAAAGTTAAAATTTTTTGGAACTTTTTTTTATCATTAAAATAGGTTTTCAATTGGATTCGTTCAGAAGACTCAAAATTGGTGAACAATCGAGAGATTTTCTAATGAACACATCTTCAAGATACTACTATCTAACGTGTTGAGTGACATCACGTTTGGTAACGAATTTCATTTACGATAATGCCCAACAATTTGAGTTGTTTCAAGAAGAACCATCAATGATGTTTGTTTCAACCATCAATGATGCTTATTCAAAGCAGCAATTAATATATATTTATTACAATAACATGATAATATGTTAATATAGAAATATTGAATTTTCTCTTACTTTTGAAATAGAGGATTTTGTAAAGTTATAAATATTATTAGAAATATGTATACATCTATATCTATGGCGGTTTCGTACATTTATTACCTTACATTGAAAGATAAGGTGCAAAAACAAACAATACTCCCACAGAAATAAATTTTTCTTATTCATTAGCATATTAAACTGCAAATATGATTTGAAAATAATAAAATCTAAATAAATAAATAATTCTTAATTTATAACCTATACATTGAAAGATAAGGTACAAAAACAAACAATACTCCCACAGAAATAAATTTTTCTTATTTCATTAGCATATTAAAGTGCAAATATGATTTGAAAATAATAAAATCTAAATAAATAAATAATTCTTAATTTATAACATTATTATAAATCAATTACATAACTTATAAATTTGAATTACGATAACTTCCTAACATTTGTCTGCTCGGAATCTAACACACTAAATAAAGTTTTATGCAAATTTTGTCACATTCTAAAATATCTGCTAGTAAATCGAGAAAATCGTAAAACTATGCAAATTTATCGGAAGATGATGAAACATAATTATCAACAACTTTTGCCTAAATTTTGAAGGATACTTTCTGATATAACCGAAATTCAATTACCGTTAAAGTATATAAAAATGAGTACAAATATCGTGTTTCCAATAGCTCTCTTCACTACTAAAGGATCATCTAGAGGTAATAGACTTTTTTAATGATAAGCTTTCTTCAGGAATTATAAATAATTTTTTATATTCAGATGAAGAATATTGCTGTCGTAGATCCGCGTTTAATTATTTCTCTCAAGGATCGAGAAGTCATAAACAGTATATATGTACTGGATTAAGTTCTGCTCCTCATAATGAAACTGATGTAAATATCTCTCTTGGATACACCGATCATAAAGAGAAAGGTGTAAGTTCATTTAAAATTATAAATGGTTTGGATATTTTGAAGAAATTTTTGATCAAAATAGTTTATTTCAGTTGAAAGTAATTGAATGTTCAGAATATCAGGTATCAGAAAAGTGTAAAATACAAATTCCTTACAAACCAATTCAAACCGAATGGGTTCCTTCATATCCTGAATTATTAGCTGTAGCCGCTGATGATATTCGCTTTTATGAATACGAAAATCAAAAGTTAACATTAAGGAAAAGTTTCTTGGTAAGTTTAAATGAAAAATTTACTTACTTTACAATTATTCAGTAAAATAAGTCTAATATTTTATCAATAGGAAGAAGAATATAATCCTGTTATATCCATGGATTGGGACCGTCGTCAACCTCAAGAAATGCTGATTACTCGGAATAGTGGAATAGTTGCTATATTGACCATAGAAGTAACATATGCTTTGACATTACTTCTGATCGTTTTAATTGCAAAAATAATATCATCATAATTTAAATGAATTTTTCTTTAGTATGAAACACCCATTGAAATAATAAGAAATAAACAGCCACCTGATCCATTATTAGAGTTTACAGATTACGGTGCACGTTTCGGAACAAGAGAAATGGAACATTGTATTTTTCTAATAGAAGAAGAAGATGATAATAGTAAAAGAATCAAAGTTTTCGATCGACAGTTTTTAGCGTTAAATAACATTTTACCTCGGTCCGACGGTCAGTATTTAGGTGTGGAATGCTCTAATCATAGTGGTTATCTCATTGCATCGCTAACCCCCAGAAAAGTGAGTGGATAATGATTATTTTTGTATTTTTCCCTGGCATTGCATACAAAATTTTATGTTTCAGGTTTATCTTCATGATTTGAGATTCTTTCGTGAATATGTAGCTAGTTTTCAGAGGTTTCGACGTGGAGAATATGCAACCTGTATTTGTTGGTCACCGTATGCCCCTGAACTGTATATAGGAAGTATGTATGTCTCTTACAGTGATGTGGATTATTTGAGATTTATATTTTTGTTTATATTTTATAGCCTCAACCGGAACAATTGTCAAATGGATGATAGATGATAAAACGATAGAAAGATATTTTAACCAAACGAAGAAGATAGTAAGCATTCACTTTCCTGAATCGAATCGGGATTTGTTGTTTTCCACTTGCTGTGAGTTACTTACAGATCCTTATCCTAACACTATAGAAGTGTATTCCATGCAATCTTTTGTAAATTCCACAAATTCGTATAAACCAGGCTTCAGAAATTTTCCTTTTGTATAAAGATTTTTTTTTAAAATAATCGTAAAATTATATTTTAAACTCTTTTTTAAAAAATTAATTTTAATTATGTAAAAATTTAATTTCGATTGATTTAAATAAAATAATTTTTATTAAAGGCGAGAAAATTTTTAAAATCCAAATGGTAAAATGTGTGAATGATAAAGAAGACACTGATTCTTATCAAAACAATGTTATCTGAGATAAACATAATATTTTTTTTTTTTTATTAAATCCAAATTTTTCTTTTTTGTTGTATTGTTTTAGATATTTTTACGTACTATTAGAGAAAGTGCCTGAAAATGCATCGATAATTCAAGCATTTTTAATAAGTCGAGTAATCTTATTGGAAAATTCCTTACAACCGTTAATTCACATCGCTGATGCACCAACTTCTCAAAACTTGTATCTAATCTAGTTTTAAAATAAACCACCTATTTTTTTCGATCTTTTTAACTTCAACTCTTTAACTCGGTACATTTTTTTTAAATATCTATTTTTATTGGAATATACTTTTTGGCATTAGCATTTCTCTAGCTGAGCTTATGATTGAGTTTTGTTACTGTCCAAATATTATTTTTATATATTATCCAGTGGCGGCTCGCCCATAATGGCTGCAGGGCTAAGTATGTGGACAGTAAAATATATATATATCATAATTTAATCAGTAGGCTTAAAAGTTTTTTATTTCTTTATGAATTATTAAAATTTTTAGGATTTTTGAGTAATACTATAGACCTATTTACTAGTCTAGTATTGTTTTCTTACAGAACTAAAAAATGCCAAGGAACTATATAAGGAAGAAGCCACAATCATACTCTGAAGCAAGTATAAAGTTAGCACTGCTGGAAATTGAAAAAGGCAAATCAATTTATGCTGCAGCTAAAGAATTTAGTATTCCATATGAAACCTTAAGAAGATGGGTTGTTAAGAAGCCTACACATAGAGGTTCTGGGCGAAAATCATGGCTGACAATTGATGAAGAAACTTGCATTGTTGAAGCTTTGAAATTTCTATCCCAGTGCGGATTAGAAATTTCAAATTTTAGTCCCATTTGATCGTCAGGACTTTTCAAATCTCATTACTACCTACTTTAAGTATTCCACTGGTATAGACGTAAAGAATCCATTTGGTGGAAAAAAACCAGGACCTGACTACTTAAGAAATTTTGAAAAACGATGGGCAAAGGAATTGGGTAGACGTAAACCTGAATTGCTTACAAAAGCTAGAGCAGCAAATTTGTCATCAAATACTGTAAATGACTTTTTTGAAACTTATACTTATGTAATTGAGACAAATGGTCTCCAAGACAGTCCTGAATGAATATTCAATTTGGATGAGAATGGATTGGGAACAGATAGTTGTCATACCTCTATATTTGTTGCAAAGTCTTCATGTACTGCATACATGAAGTCACCTACTTGTGGAAAAACTATGTACACTGTTCTGTTTTGTGTATCTGCAACTGGAGAATACATGCCTCCCTTTGCAATTTACAAAGGTTTGCATTTGTATGACTCATGGACTAAAGGTGGACCAACTGGAGCTTTATATACATGTTCAGAGTTTGGTTGGATGGAAAAATCTACAATTTGAAAAATGGATGGATCATTTTATTAATCATGTTAAACATTTACAGAAACCTGTTCTTTTGATATATGATGGCCATGGTAGCCATATGACTTATGGCACAATTAAAAAAGCCATTGACAGTAGTGTAATAATATTATGCCTACCACCCCACACTAGCCATGCTTTACAACCACTGGATGTTGGGGTTTTCGCTCCTTTAAAACTAGCATGGAAAAAGATTTTAAAGAATTGGTTTAGAGAAAGCCGACTCCAAAACGTTTCAAAGAATGTTTTCCCTTTTCTGTTACGGCCTGCGTTCCGATACGGGGTAGATCTTCAGTCACTTCTGAGTACCGGCTGAGGAGGGCCGTAGAAGGCCGAAAGCGTTTCCGGAAAGACTGCCCTATTATTAGTATATGTAGTTTATATATATCTAATAATAAACTTGTGTTTGTCCTGCTTCAAGTGCTTGGTGTTATTTACTATTTATGATGGATATTCTAAGAATGGATATCATCTATAAAAGTGGTGGGCAAACTTTTCTGACAGTGGGCCACATGGACTTCTGTAAGGTCATCAGTGGCTGCATGTAAAAATGTTTTTGCTTTCTGATACATGAGGTATTTATAGTAGAGAAAAATAGTGTGATCATGCCAAAAACCAACGTTCTGTTTTCAACAAATTTTCCTTCCACTCCCTATCACTACCATTGCCTCAAAATGCATTGCCCCAATAGATTATATATTCAAAAATATTGGAAAGTCAAGTGGGGCACACTCCACATTTTTTAAAGGGGGCATTTTAGTGTAAAAAATCTAAATTTAATTAATTAATTATGGTATATTACTTGTTTATGTAATTTAACCTTTTTGTGGTAAAATAAAAAAAAATCTTACACTTATGCACGGACTACAGGCTGCACAAATTATCGTGGCAGGCTGGACATGGCTTACGGGTGTAGTTTGCCCATCACTGATCTATAGTATGCAGGCAAACAAATTCTGGCAAGAGCAATTTTTGGAGCCGCTTTGGGATAAAATGATACAATATTTGATATTATATAATTTGTATGTAAATTTTAAAATATTTTATTACTGATGAGAGCTGGGTAGTAGTAGAAAATGTTTTTAAACTGTTAAGTATGCTAAATTAAAATGTTTAACCTACTAACTGTGCTAGAATTAAAATATATCATTCTTTTTTCTAATAAATTGAATATTTTGTAAATAAAATTGTAACTTATTTCCATTTATAACAATTTGTTATGGTTGCTATATATCATTTATATTTCTATTAATTAAATCATTATTTATATTATTTGACTTAGTTAAAGATGGATTATTTATCTCATTTATATTCTGTTGAAGAATAGAATTTTCCTTATAATACAGGTATCCCTCCTATAATACGGTTTCTTACAACACAGTTTTGCTTTAACACAATTTGAAAATTGTGGAAACCTCATATAACATGGTACTTCTACAACATGATTTTTACTTAACACATTTAGAAAATTATGTTTACTCTCTGTTGTGATTATTGAAAACTCGATTTTATTTGAATAAATATATACAGTATGTACAGTCAGGACATGATACACAGCACACTTGTATAACTTGAACAAAGACACAAAAAGGAAGGGAGATGAACAAAAGAAAGCTGACTGGGGTAATTAAGCTGGGATCATAAAAAGACGCACTCTAGCGATCTTACAGTTATAACAGTTCTCCCCCACTAAATACGGTTTACAGTTTTGATATTTTTTTTCGTTTAGATAACAATAAAGTCTTGTAAATATGCTGGAGGACGATGTATACGATTTTCTGAAAGAGACGAGAGAGAAGACACATTGATAGATCATAAATATTCAGGCTCATTTATATCAATTTTGTACACTTATGGAGCACCATTCAGTAAAACAAATATAAATGATTTTGGAAATAATCCTATTATCTAGAAGTAATTAATTACCTAGTTAGTAAATTGTTTTGATTTGGGACAAATTGTCTCATTAATGATTCAAGATTGCCATCATTTCTCCTCTTTCTTTGACGGTGACAATGTCTTTGAACATTAATAATAATGAAATTAACTGTTAACTTATCATTTTAATAATAATGAAATTAACTGTTAACTTCTAAATATACAACTTGCTAAATACCTGTCTCATCATAAATTTTTAATTCTTCATAAATAAATATATATTCATTTATGAAGAATTAATGAGATTAATATGTTTATATATATATAGTATAAACATGTTAATCTTTCAAATTTTTATTTTTATATAACTTTATTCTATATTTAATTAATGTATCAATATATCATGCAAACTAGATCTATAAGTGTAGAAATGGTAAATATGCTTATTAAGACCAAAATTAAAACAAACTTATCTTTAATCTATGAGTAATAGTACTTTTGGATATTAAATCCATCTTCAATTACATGTCAGAATTTTCATCATCTATATTTCATATTCTGAAATGTAACTGAGAGGGATTGTAATATCCAAAAATATTTTTAATTCATAGATTAAAGATAAGTTTGTTTCAATTTTGGTTCTAATAAATGTATTATATATACATTTACTTATTATATATACATTTACTTAATGCATATACAAATTATTAGTAACAATTTTTATATTTCTAATTTTTCAGATCATTTTTTTAAAAACTAATTTATTATATTTATCATAATTAAATTAATAATTCATTGAATAAGAAATATAAATATTTTATCTTAAGAATTAAAAGTTTAAAATCATAAATATGAATTTGTTAAATAATAATAATAAACTACGTAAGTACATTATAAAGTTATAAAGATATATATATATACCAAGGCAATGACAAAAGTGGCCAATAGAGTATTTAACCTATCTTATAAAATACTTTGCTAATCTAATAAAATGATTAATTAAAGCAATTTAAAATAAAATTAGAGAGAGAAATAATTACAAAGCATAACATTTGAGTATTTTTATTTACTGATTAATATTTATTATTATTATATAATATTACAACTTTTATAATTTATCAGTTTTAAATTCTGTTTGAAAAACTCAAAAATTCTTTTTATATTGTGTCTTAACCTATTAGCATAAAATTTAAAATGGCAGAATTTCTAATTTGGGTTGTAAATTGAAATCCAATTTTCAGAAACATTCATCTTCTTATTGAATATTTATTTTATGATATTATAAAAGATTTTATTATTACTCCATATGATTTACAATTATTTTTAGTATATTTCTTCTAACTTTCAATAATTTCATCTAATCAATTCCATTTATAATAAACTGAAGGATTTTATTAGAGCTCTGTATTTCATATACATTGGTACTATACATAGATATCTAATGACCTGGCCAAAGTAAGATTTATAAACTTTTAAACTTTATAAAATAATCATGATGTATGTATGTATGTATATATATATATTTTAATTAAATATTTTTAAATTCAATATATAAAACTTAAAACTAAATAATTTCTAATAATTATACACAAATATAAAAAGATGGTTTTGGCTATGAATCCATCTTCAGTTTACTAAGAAACTAAATATTATGAACATCTAAAAGGAATCTATTTGTATAAAATTAAATATTTAGTTTTAAACATATATATTTTATACACAAAGTTAAATATATATTTTATAAACATACAATAATACAAAGATAAAAAAAATCTCAATAATCTAATCTCTATATGATTTAAATTTATAGAATCAAATTATTATTAAATAGGAAATTAAACACTGTACAAAAAAAATTTGCAATAATCAGTAACAATCTAATAAAATAATTATTTCAGTCCATACTATAACGATTTAATCAGACTAATTGACATTTGTTCACAGATTCAGATCAAAGATTCCCTTATGAGTTTTTTACTTTTGTAAAAATAAACTTCAATATTATATTTAATAGCTGTTTCAATAATTACTTAAATTTGAAAAATGCCACAAAAACTAGCTGAATTAAAACAGATAAAAATTTTATATTATTTGTTGTTTAATCATTTTTATTAACTTGTTTTAATTTATTTAATCAAATACTTAATGACAATTTAAAATAAAGTTTCAAATAAACTAAATTTAATCTAAAGCTATATTTGTCTGTTGTTTCAATAATTACTTAAATCTGAAAAATGCCACAAAAACTAGCTGAATTAAAACAGATAAAAATTTTAAATTATTTGTTGCTTAATCATTTTTATTAACTTGTTTTAATTTATTTAATCAAATACTTGATGACAATTTAAAATAAAGTTTCAAATAAACTAAATTTAATCTAAAGCTATATTTGTCTTAATTCATAAATGAATTAAAAAAAAGGCAGTAAAAATTTTGAACAAAAAATT
>AYEL01084922.1:0-21720 GCA_000484575.1 Olivierus martensii
TAAAATTTATTTTTGTATAAAATTATTATTAGTTAAAAATACTCATAATAATGCTAAATTATATAAAAGTCTTTTCATATAATTAATAGAAGATAGTTCTGAGAGAAGCACTAAATATTTTTACAAAATGGAGAATGTAGGCAAAATCAATAAATTAAAAAAAATTCAAGATCAACATATTTAATAATAAGTTCTACATTAATGTTCATAGATAATATGAGATAATGCTAGGCTCTAAACAAATTAATCTAAACAAGAAATATATATATCTATAATCTAGAATTATTAATTAACATTTTAAAAATGTTAATCAACTTTTTATAAGTTTTTGTGTAAAAAATAATTTTTTATATTTTAAAACAAATTCTATAATATACAATAAGTGTACATAAATCAATATAAAAATTTATTGCTGCATATTTATTGATATGACTGAATATTAGCATTTAAATAATAAATATATATCCTATATAAATATTTTTATTCAACTGAAGTAAAAATACATTTATGACTTTGTATTAAGTGTAATCTTATTTAAATTACTTGTTATAGAAAAAATCATTTATACTTGCCACAACTCTTAGTTTTTATAATATATAATATCAAATGTATAATTCATAATTGTACGTTTGACACATCCATGATTCATTTATCATATGTTATATGTCAAAGCCCTTTGAACATTAGAAATTTTCAATGACATTACATAAGTAATTCTATTATAAAAATAATGTAAAAATGTATTAACACTAAAAAACAAAAAATGCTGAATTTTATGAAAAAAACAATTTTGTTTCATTAAAAATATTTAGGAATAAATATATTTTTTCTTTACTTTCTCATAGTTTGATAAATATAAAACAGTTTTCAAACTGACATTTTGTCACACATTAAAAAAAAACATTCTTGAAAAACTCAGTTCATTTTCATTTATAAGAAGAAAATTTTTGATATAATTATTAATAAAGAATTTAAAAATTTTTGATAAATCAAATCATAGTAGATTATTTATTGCTATAAAAATTCTTGAAATTTAAATTTCATTAAGATAACAAAATAATCAATATATAACAATAATGAATTTCTAGGGCTTTAAATAATAATTTTGTATATTGGAATTTTATTGTAACAAATTTATAATTACATTACATTTGAAATATTTTTTTTAAACAAAACGAAAAAAAAAAAAATAGTGGTTAATATGAAAAATCTTAATACACTATATAAAAATTATGGATAAATAATAATAAGATTCTAACTGTATTTACTGTCATTTAACAGTAAATTCTGGAAACTAATTTTGAACTCTAAACAATTAAAATTTCATAAAATTAAGATAAATTATAATATATATATTTCAAAAAAAAAAAAAAAAAAAAATAGATCGTTCTTTTTACTGCAGTTTGAAAAATATTAAATGAATAAATTCAAAAAATATATTTTCAGTCTGCTATCTGTGGGTAAAACAGATTGATACATTTATTACATATGTAAACTTACTATGATCAATTTTTATTGTCAAAACATTTATAACAAATTTATTACATTCTAAAATTAATTTGCTAAATTATCTAATACAAAAACGTAAACTGTAATAAACGGTCATATGATGTAAAGTATAATATTTTTTCATAATTAAATATATATTTATGTATGTATAAACATATATATATAAATATATACTATATAATATATAATTACCTTAAGAGAATATTTGGATTGATAAGTTGACATTTCGAATAGGAACGAAGCCAACCTCACCTCCATCGGACATTCTGAAATGGCAGACGTCAAGAGAAACGATCACAAAAGAACTCGAACAAATTTCATTAAGGAAAAGAAACTTTTTTGTCATATGATCTCTCAAGTCCGTATTCCGGCAACGTATTTATCATTCGAGTCGGTGTGTACGTGAATAAAAAGGACTTTTTTGGTTCACTTTTAGTTGAAGTGCCGGACGTTATAAGCAGCCTCCATTTCGACGAAAAGAGAAAGGGGCAAAAAAAGAATTCCAAATAAACAAAAAACAAAAAAGAAAAATTCCAAGATGGAAACGTCCACGTTCGATCAAGTTTAAAACCGGCTCTTCTTTGGTATAGTACATGTTACGATTGTTAACCGTGCTATTTCGTCAACCGTTGCCATATTATTTAACGTTTCAAGCTATTGCTTTGTTTTGTTTTTAGAAAGAAAAAAAAGAAACTAGATCGGCCTTCGGCGCCGACCTAGCCATGTTTACGAACTAAAGCGCCTTCTCACGACTAAATAAGAAAATGCAAAACTTTAGTAATTAAATTTTCACAAGTCAAAACGAATATAAAATTTTTGAAGCTTTTAGCAGTTTATAAATAAATAATTAAATTATATAATAAATTCTTATATATACTATATATATATATATGTGTGTGTATGATACAATATATATATACTGTATAAAATAAAATACATATTATATACAAGATTGATATTCAAAATATTTAACAACCGGTGTAGAAGTATTTAAATATTTTAACAACCGGAATTGCCGTATTGGTATGGGTTTGTGGAATATTGGCGCTTATTATACAAAATATTATTATGTAATGCTAATATTATTATGCATAATACATAGCAATATTTGTATTATATCTATACACAATACATATATAATCGTAATGTACAATGTAAGATATAGTATTTAATTTTTATATGTGTATTCAAATCACGAATAAAATATACTTTAAACTATAAGTTAAACAAATAATAAAAAATGCGTAATGAATATTCATCTAATATATAAAAAATAAGACGAATAAAGTACTAAGTATTTAGGATATTTATTACAATTTAGGTGAGCTATTACAATTTAGATATTTTTTGCAATTTAAATTTTATTTATTTGGCTAACAATTTAAGAAAATAAAACAATGTTGTCAACCAAAATAGCCGCATCTAATTTCTTAGCACTGTTTTTTTTCACATTAGAAGTTTTTGATAAGATATCATTTATTTTTTTAGATGAAAATCATTTTTCTGAGAGAATATTCTAACAGCAATATGTTAATACATCCTTAAATATCTTTTTTCATTTTTAATTCGATTGAATCGAAAATTTTAGAAAAAATTTAGTAAAATAATAAACATACATATAGTACATCAAATTTGATTTAAATTGGTTGAATAATGCGACCGGTAGAAGAATTCACGATGAAAAGACCTACTTTATTCATTTTGTTTCTATTGGGTTGTATTTTTCAGAAAGTATTAATTAGCACGAGTAACATTTATATTCCAGATTTGTTTGAAATCAGTTAAATTAAATTATAGACATTTCTAGAGAAGAATCATCCTCTTCTATACCTTTTAATTTTATTCCAATTGGATCAAAATTTTCAGTTTTATAAAATTCTAAGTAAAAAAAATCAAGTTGCGTTTTTTGATTTGAGGCTCCGTTTAAAAGATATACGCGTAAAAGTTTTGAGACGTCATTTCCGGTTCACTCAAAAAAATATTTAAAAATATGCCTATATTCCAAATTTTGTCAAATGAGGGTAAACAATATTATATATATAGATATTTATGGAAAATGGACTCTGCTTTCCCATTCTTTTTTGACCCGATGAAAAAATGTTGAAATTTTCAGAGGTTCTGAAGTAATTTAAGAAATTCTTATATTATAAATTTCATCGATATCGGTTAAACAATGCGACCTATGGAGGTATCTGAGAAGATGAGAAGGAGAAAAAGAAAACGTTTTTTATCGATTTTTTTTCAATTTTTAAAGTCCTCTTTAAAAAATGAAAAAATATTTGCTTATTAATTGTTGAAATTAAGTAATACTTTAAATATTTACTTCTAAATTGTTAGTGTCCACAACATATTATTTACAAATAACTTAAATATATTTTAATCAGCAGAATCAAATGTAAAAAGGAACTGTAATAAAAAAAACATATTATTAAGCTATTAGTATTACACTAGAGAAAAATTAAGGAATTTGTAACTGAAATGTAAATACAACTAAGTGAGATTATGATTATTTAAATATTTTACGCCGCAAAACTGCATATATCCCCCATATGTGAAGTCAAGCAGATAAAAGCCCATAGAGCCCAAATTTATCCAATATCTATTTGGAGATGCTTATTTTAGATAGATAGATTTAGGCTAATCTTAATTTGTTGTTTCATATCGCTTTACAATCTTTGTTAACCGGATTGGCCACGTGGAAACGCTTTAGCTTTCCATCTTGGAGAGTCGGAGTTCGATTCCCAACTCCTATCCCTTGGAAAATTCACTCAAGGGGATTTGGATTCGGCCCATCAATTCCCTCCTTCACAATCCGGCTGACGTCTTCGCAAGGCTAGGCAGCCTGTGGAAGGACTTGTTTCGCTTCTCCACTTAGCACGCTATTGAGTGGAAAGTGGCGACACCTATTATAAAAAAGTAAGATTTCTGTGCAATTTTATGCATTTTTCACCTTGTAAGTACTAAACAACGGCACATTTCAGTTCTACCACGGGTTGCCCACACCTCTGGGGGAGTCAACCGTAAGGTTAACTCCGCCAGAGGTGGGTTGGGAGGATTAGGTTTAACAGCCAGGCATAGACATCTCTTGAAAAAAACTAGAATTGTGAGACTCGTGAATTGAACCGATCCTCCAGAATGGAAGCATAGCACACTTCCACTAAAGCATCCGGTCAACCATTATATAGGTTAGTTTCAGGTTAGATTAAGCCGCCACAGAGCCGGGCCTGCCATAGGTGCAAGGCGTGCATCGCACACAGGCGGCTAAAGTCAGGGGCGGCCAAATTGAATGTCGAAACATAAAACAAGATATAAAATAAAATTAAAACCAATAAAAGGAAAAGGGAAATTTATTTCTTTTAATAAGTAAATTTGAAAATTCTATTCATTTGAAAAAGTTAACTTAAAATATAAAAATCAATTCTAACGTCAATTTACGAAATAACTGAATTAATATTTTACGTAAAGGCAAATATTAGAATCATGCAAAGGTCTTCGTCTGAAATTAACTGATGTGCAAAGAAAAAAATCCGATATTGATTAACAGCTTTATATACTTTATTTACAGTTTTGTTTTGCTTTTATATGTGTGTGTCACATATAAAAGCAGAACATTGGTTCACATCCATATAACGTGCTTCAATATATTTTTAAAAACAATCTTCGAGGCACATTCCCTAATTTATTTGTCGCACTTAGGATGGTTTTAACTCTGCCCGTTTCTGTAGCATCTGGCCAACGTTCTTTTCCAAATTGAAGATAATCAGAAACTATTTAATAGCAACAATGCAACAAGAACGCCTAGCAAATTTATCAATTATAGCGATAGAGCATAAATTATTGGATGAAATTGATTTACACCAGGGGTGGGCAACCTGTTTTTTGTAGGGCGCAGTATAGAAAAATTTATGGTGGGCCACGGGCCAAAACAAAAACAATTGATGATAATAGTATTTATTTAAAAAAGAGAAGGTACAGATATGTAAATATACATAGCGTTGGTATTACATATAATAAAATAATGTTGCTCGCGGGCCGGAGTTTGCCCACCCCTAATTTACACCATCTTAAATCGGAATTTGCTCTTAATAAAGCATGCCAAATTTATTTCTTGTAAATTGTTGTTTTCTTATTATGTTATTTTTGAAAATATTATTTGTTATCTACTTAGATATTTAATTTTTGTATGTAGTGAAGTTTGAACTTTAATATTATAGTTATGTGCAACGAAAATTTTGTAATTTATCACAATTTCCAAAATGTTTTTCATTTGTGTTATTGTTGTTAGGTATTGTATAATGTCGGTAATTTCTAAGATGTTCTGCTATGACTGTTATGTATTATTACTGATAAAATAAATAAAATTATTTAAAGTCGAATAATTATGAGTATTAATTTTCTAGTTTTTGTTTTATTGATTGAATAGGGGCGGTCATCGATATATGGGGCGGCCAACTAACAGTTGCACACAGGCGGCCGAATTTGTAGGCACGGCACTGCCGCCACATCGCATGAGAGATATACTGTATCTGGCGGTGACCATTTATAAAGTCCATCACAGACTGGCCAACACCCGTGATGGGATCAACCAGATGGCTGAAGAATGAGATTCAACCGACCGGGCCCGGATCCCTCCTAAAAAACTAGAGGTGTGGGACCCAGATCCTTCAGGATGATATGCTACAACTTTGCCACGTGGCCATCCGGCCAACATGTTAGTTTCAGTCTATAAAAAACGTTCTTGGTTTCATTTAAACCGCCATATCAACTTGGGATATTCTATTTCTGGCAGCGATCACTTTTAGACCCTAACATAGGCTGGCCAACATATATGATTAGATCAACTGAAAACGTCGGATGGATGGCCGCGTGGTAAAGCTTTGGCTTACCACCCTGGAGGATCCGGGTCAAAATCCAAATCTCACACATCCAGATTTTCAGGAGGTGTCCGGGCCCGGCCGTTCTACTTTATCCTTTAACCATCCAGTTGACCCCATCATGGATGTTGACCAGCCTGCGATGGGTTCTATAAATGGCCGCCGCCAGATAGAGAGTATCTCTTGTGAGAT
Source organism: Olivierus martensii (assembly GCA_000484575.1). Lineage (NCBI taxonomy): Eukaryota > Metazoa > Arthropoda > Arachnida > Scorpiones > Buthidae > Olivierus > Olivierus martensii. The sequence continues at coordinate 6,576 of AYEL01084922.1, forward strand.
ATGGCGGCTTAACTAACATAACCTAACTTAATCAGATTTTCAGGCGGGGTCCGGGCCCGGCCTGTTGAACCCCATCCTTCAACCATCCGGTTCACCCTATCATGGGTGCTGGTCAGCCTGTGATGGGCTCTCTAAGTGGCCGCCGCCAGATACAGAATATCACATGAGGATATGACGACTTAATATAACTAACCTAATCAACTGAAAACTTGAAAGGATAGCGCCGTATGGCAGCGTGGAAACGTTTCTGCTTTTCACTCTGGAGGACCCGAGTTAGAATCTCGGCTCCCACCCCTTGAAATATTTATCTCGAGGTCCATGCCCGAATCTCGATCTCTGTCCTCCACAATCCTGCTGATCCTTCCGTTGGGCAGCCTGTGGAAGGATTTGTTTTTTCCTGTCACTTAGTATTCTAACAGAATGAAAAATGGCGTCATCTGTTGACAAAAAATGCATGCAGTTCAACTGACCAGCTCTGGATCCCCTCCTAAAAACTAGAAGATTCTCTAAAGTGGTAAGTAAACCCGAAAGTTACGTAGTAAGCGAATGCTTACTATGTAGCTTTCGGGTTCACTCACCACCTTAGGGAATTGAGATCAGTTATTGGATGTTTTAAGCGAAGTATCTATAGGGTGATGTCAGTCCGATAGTCCTTAAGGCTATCGGGCTGACATTACCCTATAGATACTTTGGACTCCTTAAAAAATCCAATAACTGATCTCAATTTTCGTCAGCCAGATGGTCCCATGGTAAAGTAATCACTTAATACATTGGAAGATATGGCTCAATTCTGAATCCCATATCACCAGTTTTCAGGAAAGTCCAAGCCTGTCTTGTTGAACCCCATCTTTCAACCTTCCGATTGACACAATCAGACATATTGGCCAATTTGTAATGGTCTCTAAAAGTCGGCCGGATTGGCCGCGTGGAAACGCTTCGGCTCTCCACTCTGGAGGACCCGGGTTCGAGTCTCGGGTCCCACCCCTTGAAAATATTTATCATGGGGTCCGGGCCCGGCCCGTCGATCCCCGTCCTCCACAATCCGGCTGACCCCTCCGCAGGGGTGGGCAGCCTGTGGAAGGGCTTGTTTCGCCCCGTCACTTAGTATTCTCCCTGAATGGAAAGTGGCGTCATCTGTTAACAAAAGAAAAAAAAATGGTCTCTAAAATAGCCGCGTGGAAACGCTTCGGCTTTCCACTCTGGAGGACCCGAGTTCGAATCTTGGGTCCCACCCCTTGAAAATATTTATCATTAGGTCCGAGCCCTGCCCGTCGATCCCAGTCCTCCACAATCCGGCTGACCTCTCCGCAGGGGTGGGCAGCCTGTGGTATGGCTTGTTTCGCCCCGCAACTTAGTACTCTTCCTGAGTGGAAAGAGGCGTCATCTGTTGACAAAAACATGGTCTCTAAAAGTGGCAATGCTAAAAGTATCTTGTGAGAGTCGACGGCATAATTAGCATTAACCTAACCCCTCCGCAGGGAGGGGTTAGGTTAATGCTAATTATGGCGTCGCATATTTAATAGAGCCATAATTAGCATATTAATGCTAATTATGGCTCTACTACAAGCTGCCCATGTTTACTGGGCAGCTTGTAGTAGAGCTTCTTTCGTTCCTTCAATTTTTTTGGTAACAGATGTTAACACTTTCCATTCAGATAGCGTACTAAATAGCGGAAAGAAATAAGCCCTTTCATAGGCTGCCCAGCCCTGCGGAGAGGTCAGCGGGATTGTGAAGGACGGGGATCGACGGGCCGGGCCCGGACCTCATGATAAATATTTTCAAGGGGTGGGACCCGAGACTCGAACCCGAGTCCTCCAGAGTGGAAAGCCGAAGCGTTTCCACGCGGCCAATCCGGCCGACTTTTAGAGACCATTACAAATTGGCCAATATGTCTGATTGTGTCAATCGGAAGGTTGAAAGATGGGGTCGACTATTATTTGAAGTTTGTATTGGAGGTGGAGGTAGTACAATTTAAATAGTATTTAAGGTTCTTTTCTCTGTGAATAATTGTTTGTTGAGATTTGAGTTAGATTAAATAAGTTTTGTTGATTAATTGATTGTTGCTTTATTATAGTTTCAATAAAGCATTTATTAACATTTTGTAAGTGTTTTTGAGTCTAATAAATTTATATTTTTTCAATAAAGCATTTATTAACATTTTGTAAGCTTTTTGAGTCTAATAAATTTATATTTTCTTATTATCTAACTTTTTTGAGTATTCTCTTCAGTTTATTAGTGTAAGTTCTAACATCGTTTTTTGTTCTTTTTACTGCTAACACTTAATCGGTACTTCCAGTGTAAGTTCCGATATTTAGTTTCGTTTCGTCAGTTAAACGTTACGTTGTTGTTAGATTGTTTTTATAATTACTTAGTATCAAGTTAGAACTTAGAAAAAGACCTCAGCTCAGGCCGAACTCTGGAATTTGCAGAGTCGCTAGCCGTTAGGTTTAATTATAGTTGGAATTATTGCCAGTCGTTCTAAACCGCGACTTTGCAAGTAATCTTACTGAGTGGAAAATGGCGTCATCTGTTGACCAAAAAAAAGTAGTCTGAACTTCGAATAACACTGACCGTCATTTATTTCAGATACTGACTGATCATGGGAGATTTTATCATTATCTTTTCATCAATGGTGGAATAACAGTTGCTGTCCTATAGTGTGCGGCATAATGACAGTAAGTTATTTACTGAGTTGCCTCTTACAGAAATCTTTCGAAGTGTTATTAGGGATATTGATTGAACACAATCTGAAACTGAAAGGAAATACTATAAATCTAAAATGTTGATAGCAAACCAATGAAATATTACTCAGTTTAGGTAACAGAAAAATATAATCAATCAGCTGTTTGATCGGTTCGTTAACGACTGAACAATTTACTGAGACACTTATCAAAGAAAGGATGCTTCGTCGTGTAAACTTTTGTCGTTTCGATCCATTAGTAAAATGAATGGTAGTAGCATCACGATAATATTTATAGCAAGTTCCGGATCTGAAAGTGTAAAAGAAAATAAATACTGCGATCCTCAGCCGTTGTTGGCATTTCGGTTAAGATGGATATACAAGTCAAAACTCTTGTGCTTTTCGAAGGGTAGCTCGATAAAGTAATCGCTTACCACCTTGGAAATTTGAATCTCACAACTATAGTTTTTCAGGAGGGTTTCAGGTTTAGCCTGTTGAATCACATCCTTAAACTTCAGTTTTATCTATCATCCGCCGGCATAATGATCTATCACTATAGCCACATAGAAATATTTCTGCTTTTCACTCTGGAGGAGCCAGGTTTGAATTTTTTTTTTTGCATATTTTACGCCCCTTTCCAATTAGGGTGATTACTAAGGGGAGGGGACATTTCCAACCACGGGCTGTACCCACTCCCGTGGAGGGGAGCCTGATGGTGGAGAATGGGGATTACCGGGCCGGGCCCATCACCCCGAAAAAACTTTCCAGGAGATACCAGACCCAGGACGCGCACCTGGGTCCTCCTGTGTGGCACGCCAACAGCGTTACCACTCGGCCATCCGGCCGCCCCCGGGTTTGATTCTCGGATCCCATTCCTTGGAAATATTTATCATGGATTCCGGGTAGGTAGTTGATCCCGGTCTTCCACAAACCAGTTGACTCTTCCATAGAGGTGGGCAACCTGTGGAAAGTGGCGACATCTGTTACTAAAAAAATTCGAAGGATTCAATTGGTTTGCACCGTCGGCCGTATTGGCCGCGTGGAAACGCTTCGGCTTTCCACTCTGGAGGACTCGGGTGCCGGATAGGCCGCGTGGAAACGCTTCGGCTTTCCACTCTGGAGGACCCGGGTTCGGGATTGGTCGCGTGGAAACGCTTCGGCTTTCCACTCTGGAGGACCAGGGTTCGAATATCGGGTCCCACCCCTTGAAAATATTTATCATGGGGTCCGGGCCCGGTTGGGTCCCACACCTTGAAAATATTTCCATGAGGTCCGGGCCCGACCCGTCGATCCCCGTCCTCCACAATCCGACTGACCCCTTCGCAGGGATGGGCAGCCTGTGGAAGGGCTTGTTTCGCCCCGCCACTTATTCTCAAATAGCCTGTGGAAGGGCTTGTTTCGCCCCGTCACTTAGTATTCTCCCTGAGAAAAGTGGCGTCATCTGTTAACAAAAAAAAAAATGGTTTGAACAAAGGAACAAATATACAGCAATCGTTTAAATTATTAGCAATATAATTATTTGTATTATGATGCTCCTTTTCATTTTTTTCTAAATGTGTTACCGTGGAAAACTATTTCCTACAAATTATATAGAACATTATAAATTAGTCGTTTTAACAAAATTTCTGTCTCAATAGGTCCGTTTTAGATCGTTGGGAGAACAAGAATAAGAACCTAATAGGAATAATGTCATTTCTGGATTTCCTAACAAATATTCATAATTATCTATAGATTCGATTTCAAATACAGTGGATTCCGCTTAATTGGGACAGCCGCGTAATTGGAACAAATCTCAAAGAACGAAAACCAAACTAATAAACTAATACAAAATTTAAACGCTTAATTAGGACAACTTTTCGCTTAATTGGGACAGTAGCAGAAAAGGAATTTTCAATTTTTGATATATTTTAGAGATTTTTCGAAAGTATGACTACACATACATACACTAATCTTTGCCAAGATGTCAAGAAAGGATTTTACACTCAAGTAAAATTGCTTGGCTGAATAAAATTAAAAGCCAGCCATTTAATACAAGCTATCGTAGACTCGCTGAAATAAACCAAAATCTACCATAGACGCGTCTCCTACAAAAAGAAAATCAACTGCGTAAGGAGTGGGCATTACAGAAAGAAATTCCAGGAACATCGAAAAGAAAGCGTGATGGAAAGGATTCAGAAGTCGAAGAAGCATTAGATCAATGGATTTCTATAGTTAGCGGGCGAGGTGTGAATATCAGCGACCCAGTATTGAAGACGGAGATCGGTAAAAAACTAATAAATAGGTACAGTACCTATTTTAATAAATCATTAAAATAGTACCTAATTATTATTTTTTTACCTACGAATTACATATTTTATTTTAGAATATATTATTACCTCGTTTAATTGGGACAAAATGGCTTGGCCCGACGTGTCCCAATTAAGCGGAACATTATATATTAAATCGAACAACTAAATGATATCTGATCATTTACCACCAAAATAAAATAAACATTATGATCCATTTACTGAAATTTTATCAAATTATCAATATTCTTCTTTTGTTATCCCATCGATGTATATGTTAACCCTATAATTATATAATATAATTTTAATATCTAAATAGAGATGGCGCCATATGATAGTGTTGATTTGTAATAGGGTAGTAATAGTGTATATTACAAAATTCGAATATAAGATTGTTATTGGTGTTTTTAATGGAAGAAATTATAGTTTTTAGCAGTTTTTACTTTAAATTTATAATTTTAAAAGGTAAGATGTTGATTTGAAACGCTTAAACAAAAGTAACAACAGGTGCATGCGATATTAACATTTAAAATTTTAGAATGAATGATTTTCAAATTTTTGCAAAATAATCATAAGTAAAAAAATGAGTGAACTATATTTAATTTAATATAAATATTTATATGTATTAAATATTTCACAGAATGAATTAAAGCACAACATTTTATCTGAAATTTATCCCAAGACAATAACAGTAGATAAATAATGTAGATAAGATTTAATGTATGAGAGAAAGAAATACAAAAAAAATAATAATTCTGTAATTAAAAATATCAAATGTTTAATAATTTTAAAGTAAACCAATATTTTAATTATATAAAACAATTATGAAAATACCGTTATTTATTTATTATTATCCTTAATTTATAGAATATTAGTTTTTGAAAGTTAATCAAATAAAAAATATTAAAAAGGTTTGAAGAATTTTATTTTTTAACATATTGATATTTTGAATTAGTAGGTCACTAATTAGATAATCTTAAACTAACATGACACATTATTAATTAATACATGGGACCTTCTTGATTTATATTTACATATAATTTCATGATCAGCCTTAATTTTTTGAGCTACATTTACTATTAATAATTTTTCTGAATATGTGTTAACAATTTTATTCAATCTTTGCTGAAAAATCCTACTTGATCAAAAACTTATTTTGAAAAAAAAAAAAAAATGCTTCTTAGAATCAACATTGATTGAATATTAAAAAACAAAGATTAGACTAAAAACAAAAGTATTTTAGACAATATTTTTCAGTTGCATATGTTTGAATCTATGCAGCTGAATTCTTAAACTGAAACTGAATTAAAATTTTACATCTCAACTATGCTTAATTATATTTATTTTTGTTATTATTTTATTATTTACTAAAAACAAAAGTATTTTAGACAATATTTTTCAGTTGCATACGTTTGAATCTATGCAGCTGAATTCTTAAACTGAAACTGAATTTTAAACTGAATCTATGAATTCTTCCTGAAGAAAGGTTTTTGTACAAAAGTATTTTTCTGTTTAGTGGTTTTATTGATCTGTTAAAATTGGTCTTATGAAACACAATGTCTTTACCAAGTTAATTTATATTTGGTTATTAAAGCATTATTTAAGTTTAAACTGTTGGGATTATTGAAATATCTTGTTTGTGTTATATTTCACTTTTTAATATTGTCAGTCTTCATGAAATATTAATTTTTGATCATGACAAAATATTATTAGTTTTCACTATATAAATAAAATATAATTTTAGATTTTAATTATAGATTAAAATATTTTATATTCATTTGAATATTTGAATTTTCAGATTCCTTTCCTTCCCTTGTCAAAAATTGTTAGTAAATTTTAATCTCTTCCTCTCTCTCTTTTACTGAAAGAAATAGAATGCATATACAGAAGTTTAACCTTTTGAAGAATGAAGGAAGAGGTGAGAAGAGTATAGGAAAAAAGGAATGGCAATTCATTTGTGAAAAAGAAAAGATCCTTTAATTACTTTTATGAAACATGGTTGAAATGATGAGTGAATTCTCATATCCCAAGAGAATAACAATAAAAACTAATTTGATATTAGAGAGAGGAGGATTCCAATCTATAGAGCAGGGATGCACAAACCGCGGTTCACAGGCTGTATGCAGCCCTCCGTTGATTTGTTGGCGGCCCCCTCACCATGTGTTATTTTAACAAGTCACACAATCAATGAAATATTATTTGTAGTTTTGATGCGGTTCACAGGCTGTATGCAGCCCTTCGTTGATTTGTTGGCGGCCCCCTCACCATGTGTTATTTTAACATGTCACACAATCAATGAAATATTATTTGTAGTTTTGAACAATGCATTTTCAAATAATATTTTTCTGATGTGAAATTATTTTTACAGTAGTTTGAAGATAATGTTTTTAAACAATAAGTAAAAAATAATAATCATGTTTGTAATAATAAACATTTTTTTTTTTAATTTTTACTGTGTTTATGTATGTGAAATAGGTAATTTTAAAAAAGTTATATATGTGCACAAGATAACATTTTCGCTTAATTAATAAAAACTTAGAATCAATTTTGTGTTTGGCTATTACAAATGTCGAACCTAACATAAAAAATTGTTAAATCAATGCAATATTATACATCCAATTAAAAATTCTTTATTTTGATTACATTTCTTTGTAACATATATATCACATCATATTTATTATTTATAACTTTCGTAGATTAGTTGGTGGCCTTCCTATAAGTCACAGTGAATCTATGTGGCCCTCGATTTTAACAAGTCTGTGCATCCTGCTATAGAGGAATCTTCCTCTATAGGTTGATAAATCTAAATTCTAGAGAATTCCTCTATAGAGGAATCTTTATAGGTGAGAATCCTATAGAGAAAATTCTTGTACATATTGTGTGTTTTGCTTGCAAAACACACAATGTATTTTATGTAAAAGTATGTAAAAGTTGTCTTCAATTTATAATGATGTCATTGATTTGTGACTACTTGTACTTGTGATCATAATGCAAATGCAAGTACCTATAATTGATAGTGCATATGCACAATGGCCTGATATAGAAGCAGTATTCATTTTGTATATGATTTCTTTCACTTTGTATTATATAATGCTGTACTGTATCATAATGAATAATGGTTGTGAATGATTGATAAAATATTTCTGATTTACAATCACATGACTTGCATATGATTTTTGAGTAGTTTGAATTAAACCTATCATAAATTGAGCATTATTTGCATATGATAAATATATTTAAGACAGTTATATGATAGTTATTAATGGTTTCCTTTTTTTATTAATGAATAATTATTTATTTTTAATAGCAATTATTCTTTATTGTTCCAAAATAATTCTGTAAATTTTTTATTTATACATGTATACTTCCAGCTCCAATTTCTTCAAAACACAGAAAATTTATTATAAATTTATAATAATAAATTTTCTGTGTTTTGAAGAAATTGTTGATTTATTACCTGCTTGAGGAACTGGAAGTATACATCTATAATTACCATGGAGCAGTGTAGAGAGTTATTGCATTTAAATTTATAAATTTTATATTTTAAGATTTAGTATATAACTTATATCTTATTAAAATAAATTTCATTAATCAAGATGACTAATAAAATACTATAATAGGTTGAATCTCATAATTCAAAGTGTAAGAAAATTATAATCCATCAGGAATACATAAAATATATTTGATGCAGAGAAAATATTCATTAACATCTAATTGTAATATATTAATTAAAATATGTTAGAAAGAAAAAATTTTGCCAATCATATAGACTGGCAAACTTTACCAATTAGTTCATTTAACAAATATTTTAAAACAATAAGCAATGCAGAGCTTACAAATAAAAAATAGACATATAAAGCTATGTCTGTATATTAATTCATTTATCAATTTTAAGTTTAATTGACTATTATTTCTTTTATTATAAATAGTAATCTTCATATTCTCATACAATATACTATCTAACACAAGTCTTTCTTGGTGTTGGGATTTTTTTTTCCGTCAGTGTATGTTTAGTCTCCTTGCATGCAATAGTATTTTTTTTTTTACTGTTTCCATTCCAAAATGAAATGAAAGTGTAAATAAATTTATGTTTATCCAAATTTATTTTTAATTTATGCAAATTTGATTTACAATATGAGGTATATCTATGGTATAAATTTATTTTTATATACTAAAATAATAACATAATTTCAGCTCACTTGGGCAGGGAAAGAACAATCCATAATCGACAAAAAACAAACAGATTTACTATAGTGCACTTTTGGCTCAACCGAGCCCTCCTCAGTAGTTTGTTAAACGCTTGTTTTTTGTCGATTACAGATTGTTCTTTCCCTGCCCAAGTGAGCTGAAATTATATTATTATTTTAGTAGTGTGTGGAACTTATGTAGCAGAGTAATAAAGAGGTTACGTTATTTTTATATATTAATTTAATTACAATATAATATTGTGTAGAAAATAAGAAAATATTAATAAAGAGTAATAAAGAGAGAAATAAAGAGAGTTTAAGTAATAAAGAGGTTACGTTATTTTTATATATTAATTTAATTACAATATAATATTGTGTAGAAAATAAGAAAATAAAATACTAATAATAAAGATAACAAACAGCATAACACTAATCAGGAGAAAAATTTATTTTATTAAATTTTTTTTTTGATTAGTGCTGTTTATTTTGTTGTCTATATCAATTTTTCCTTAAGAAATGCATCATGAATAATTAAAATAGTTAATGAGATGAATGAATAATTCTGTGTACCAAAATTTATGAAGAAAATGCATACACATTCTTTCCCTTGTTAATAGAGTAATACTGTAGAGTAATTACTTCTATTAAGCAAGTAATTAATATTATTGTAATATTCAGTAATGCTGCATATTGTCTGTTACTGATATTATTTGCATTGTGTTTAGCAATTAACAAAATGAATAATTTGTGACTTAAGATTGAGAAAAATAATTTAATTACAGACAAAAACAAATTAGCTCTAATGGAAGCATTTATTTTACACAACATAGAATTACTTATTTTTAATCATTTTGAGTTTTCTTAGTTTTTAAATTATAGCACGAAGTAAATTGTGAAATCCTGAAAGCTAAAGTTAATAATATGTATAAATTTCATTCTATTTCAAAATTTCAGATTTTTATTGATTATTCCCTTCTCAATTTTCATAGAATAGCTTAAAGGGTTGGATCCATTTAATTGTATATAAGTTTTATTATAAATTTTATTTATAATTCATCTCAGATTTAGCTAGCAACTAGATCATATCAGTCTAGTTTTAACTATCCTAATCAATAGCAAATAGATTTATATAAAAAATATTTGTATTTAAAACATTAAAAAAGATATGCCATTATATATTTTGATGGTACATCAAAGTTGCCAGTTAAATATATTATAAAATATTATTCTAATAACAAGATATATAATGTATGAATTGTATGAATTTATTCTCATTTCATATAAAATAAAAATTTCTATTATTAATATAAAACTAAATAAAACTTTCTGTAAGTTCTATTTAGATTTGTTTGAAAAAATGTAAAAATACAATTAATAATAATATATGTCAGTAAAGATTTTAAATAATTGAATAATTTTGATTTTTAAATTATAAATTTAATAATAATGTTTTATTTTTTATAGATTAGAATGTCATTACTTGGAATAGGAGATCTTCCTTCTGAATTAACATCTCGTCCATTATGTTTAATAGCTCTATTGGGTTTGGATATAGTTAATAATTCTGTCCATGCTTCAATTTGGGAATCTTTTCATCTGAATAGATTACCAGATAGAGCACCTATAAATTTTAAACTTCTTGAAGAAGGACATCAATTTCCACGTGCTAAACCTAAGGTGATTTGATTTGATTTGATTTTCCTTAATTTTTAATAATATAGCTTTATTTGGAAAGAAAAGTAAAATATTTTATTATTCATATATAATCAAATAATATCCAGTTTTTTTATCAGAAGAAAATTTAATATTTTCAATAGTAGTGAAATTTAAAAATATTTTAGATGTCAAAATTTTTTTCTTTAAAGCTAAATTTACATATGGAATATCTATACTTAAAAACAACAACAATTTTTTACAGCAGCAAATGTTTAAGTTATGAATAAGTTCACCTCTAACTTATAAGGATTATTTTACTATTTACAAATAATCAAGCACTTTCTAACTATAGCTTCTCTTTAGTTGGATGTATTACAGTTTTTTTTATGTTTAACTGAAGAGAGGCTATGGCCTGAAAATAGTGTAATTTATTTATAAATAAAATGATTATATTTACAAACTGAAATATATTTAACAGATACAAATCTAATAAGATGTATTAATTTTTTATTTGATGAATGCTTATTTTGATGTTTTTTGATTTTTAATCACAGTAATAACATTCAAAGTAATGTAAATGCTATAACAATATACAATTTCAACTTTTGAATAGAATGTTGTAGTTTTAATAGAATGCTATTATTTATATTCTATAAATTATTTTAGAGATGAAAAAACATATTATAGATATTGAAAATGTTAAAAAGCTAATTTTTGCTATAAGAACTTTTTATTAATTACAATTAAGCAGATTAACATCACATTGAGATTTAAATAAACTATATTTAATCTAATTAAAATTCTTCTAATAAATGATGCACAATATTATTGAAAAATTAATAAATAGTCCAGTTTTTATAGGGAATTTTTATACATGTTTAAGTCTTTGTATAAATAAATTGGTTTTTATATTATCTCAATTTTAATAATATAATTATTATAATGAAAATGATATAATATTGAAAATAAATTCAAAAATATTAATTTTTATTTGAAATTTGAACAAAAATCTTGCATAGTGGTGTTTAAAAAATTAAAAAGTAATTAATAGCATTGTCCAATAAACAACACAATAATTTTGTAATAAAATAGCTTTTGCATTATTATTAAAATAAATATGATATTAAGTTACATTATGGAATAAGTTTATTCAAATAATTAACAAATCCAACATTCAATTTTTAATTTATTTTAACTTTGATGAAAATGATAATTTTTTTCATAGATCAATAAAAATATTTAATAAAATAAATCAATAAAATATTTTTACTGATTTATTTATTTATTTATTAGATACATATAAGCGGTAAATAAAATAAGTTGTTTAGAAAATTTCTTGAAAATGCACTTCAAATTAATGGTTAAATGTGCAAAAAATTTTTGATTATTAAATAGCAAATATTTATTTTATTAACAAAAACTAATAGGAATCCAATAAAATTAGTAAATCATGTTTTACAACTGCTGGATAATATATCAGTTTATTATTGCTTACAAAAATTGATTTTCAAAACATCATAATATTAGTTTATTCTGTTTATTATTTTGAGTGTCTCAAGAATTAGTTATTATTTTTTAATAAATTTCCTCTATATCTAATTTGATGTGCATATTAATATAAAATAACTTCTCTTATAAAATATATTGTACTCTACAAAGATTGTTCATTGAAATTAAAATATAAAAAAATAATTAATAAATTTAACAATTAAATATTTCAATATACTTTATATTCAGCGTACTTCTTATGAAAGACATGTTCCTAAAGGCCTTCTTAAAACTAATTGGCTTTCTAAACATCTGAATGACATTCCAGCAGTAGCTGTATTATTTTATAAACTTGATTGGGATGATCCAGATTGGGTTGAGAAAAGAACTGAATGTGCCACAAAGTGAGAAATGCTAAGGTGATTTTAATTTATATAACTAAAAAAAATGTTTTAAAATAACCAGATGATGATTATAAATTATATATTTATAGATCATCACTTCAGGGAAGAAATACTAAAGTTGTCTTGGCTTTAATTCAGAAAACAGCTCCTCTTCCTGGTGGTATGGAATTAATATAGTATTATAATAATATTTTATTTATAATATACATATATAGATAAAACTAAATTCTCCTAAAAATGTAACATTTTCACCAAAAATCAGTATTTTTGAAGAAAATGTTACATTCCCACACCCATCAGTTTCTTAGAGAGAAGAATACATAGGGAGAGGTGAGGGGACAAAAAAATATAGAAGAATCGAAATAGAGAAGATGAAGAAACTTTCATCAGTTGTGAAAATTTTACTAAATTTTAAAATAATTTTTCTGCTGAATTAATATAGAATTCATATGTTCTTACAGTTAGGATCTTTAGTATTTATTCCAATTAATATATCCTATAAACGAAAATAATTTAAAATAAATTTTCTCGAATTTTTATATTAACCCTTTGCACTCCGTTGTCAATACGTACAAATCAGGCCGATGACCTGCTACAACTCCGTTGTCATGTACATATTGACAGGGCCTGGTGCCCTTATTATTTCTACGAATCTTATGGCAGTTTTATTAAAAAACTTTTATAATTAAAACTTTCAATAGATTAAAACCTCATTTTTATTAATAGTTGAGTTCATTTCAAGTACTCTCCATAGAGGCGCTTTGTTCGTTTCTTGTATACAATAGAGTCTATGAGAGTGTCCTATCTGTCTCAAATAATGTGTGGGGAAGAAATTTCCACCTAAATTCTATGTCGATTAGTTAAAGGTAAAGATTATTATACTTATTATAGATAGAATTTCCACCTAAATTCTATGTCGATTAGTTAAAGGTAAAGATTATTATACTTATTATAGGAAATTTTCTAATGTAGGTATTCATTTATGTGTAATAGGTATTATAAAATGCTTTGTGAATTTTACAGAATATTTTGTAATTTTACTGTAATATTACAGTAAGAGCAGAAAAAAGGTCTGAGTCGGCATTAGATGAAAGTAAATCTGGCATCAGGTAAATTATTTGAAAATGATGAAAAGTAATATTACTTTAGTTTATATTTGTATGTTAAAATTATATTAGATCTTACATTATGTTTTAATTTCTCTCATAATGATTCAAATTATTATCAAAATAAATGGTTTAAAAGATACAATCGCCTATTCATATTTAAAAGATGGAGTTCGACAGGCGGTAAATTTGATAAATATTCTAGAATTTCTCACTTTTACCAGCGATTATGTAAAATTCCCACAGAAATTTGGTAAGTTTAATAAATATTACTGAATATATTATTTTTAAAGCGATTTTTGAATAATTTTCCAGAGGCCTGGACCCTTCCAGAAAAACTCGAGTTTTACAACCCGGAATTACAAATTTTGAGTCCCACACTCAAAATTTATCGAGGAAACACCAGATTTTATTACTATTAATTTTATGTTCTAATAAAATTTTAATAAAAAGAGTCGGATCGACAGAAACAATCACTACCGATCTTTTAACAATAAAAAAAAAGTGATCAAAGATGAATGTATCTATAAAACCGTAAAATTCATCAAACTAACACATTTTTGTGACTTTTGCCGAAATAAACATATACAGTCCGATTTCGCTTAATTGGGCAACCGGTTAATTAAGGCAGCTGCTTAATTGGGCCAAATCTCAAAGAACGGAAACCAAACTAATAAACTAATACATAATTTAAACGTTTAATTGGAACATTAGCAGAAAAGGAATTTTGTAATTCTTGACCTATTTTAGGGATTTTTCGAAAGTATGTCAAAACTACGTGCACTAATATTTGGCAACATTAGCGTGATCAGTTATATATCGTCGTGTGTCTGTCAAGTATGCGTCTGCTTAACGGCCGTATTCACCATCTCGAGTTATTGGTAGAGTTAGGGTTATATGAAGAGTTATAGCAAAATTCGTGTTCACCAACTTCGTTCCGAGTCAAATTAACTACCCGAGTCAAATGGAATTACCCTAGATGGTAGCTGGGTTGTTTGAGAAGCTCACGGTTAACGCACGCGCATTCGATTAGAAATGGAGGCTGTGTCACGGATCACTATACGGATGCGAAACTTCCATAGGCTGCTATGCAACTCATTTCTAGATGCCCTCTAACGGATGGAGGAAAAACTAAATGTATTGAATACAGCCGACTTCCAGGGGCAAGGGCGCTGTAGCTGCTTTTTTACGAATTTATACCGTTTTTATCTCGATTAAAATATGTGCATTACAATCTATATATCAATTTATACATGTATACATATTTCCGTCAAATTCTTATATAATTTTTCACGAAAATATATAAATATAAATTTCCAACTAGGATTATATAAAAAAA
>AYEL01084924.1:0-133249 GCA_000484575.1 Olivierus martensii
TTTAGTATATTTCGACAAGACCCATCAATTTTATTGTGAAATTTTTTTATAAATTTTAAAACAATCTTCCTGCTAAATATATATAGAATTCATATATCGTTTTAGTAAGGATTTTAAGTATTTATTCCAATTAATATCAGTTGCAAAGGAAAATAATTTAAAATAAATTTTCCCGAATTTTTATAATATTAACAATAATCAAGATCTCTCGGTGAAATATTTCTGGGTTTCTTTCTGTCAGCTGGTCTTTTATATTACGAATATTTGAAGTATAATTTTGCTTAAATTCCTTAGAAGTAAGTACATTATAGCTTAAATTCGTTGATATTATATTATCTATATATATTTCCAAATCTATATATATTCTCCATATATATTATCAGTTAAGTGTGTGAGGTATTTTCTTCAAAAATACTGTTTTCTTGGTGAAAATGTTATATTTTTATAGAGAATTCAGTTTTCCACTGTTACTGCTATTTTTGTTCAAATACGAATGTAACATTTTCTTCAAATATAGTGTTTTTTTGGTAAAAATGCTACATTTCTACGTAAAATTCAATTTTGCAATGTTACTGATTGTCATTCAGGTATGGATGTAAAATTTTTTTTCAAAAATTCTGTTTTTTTGGTAAAAATCAAGGGATATTCTGTATCTGGCGGTGGCCAATTATAAAGCCCATCACAGGTTGGCCAAAAACCATGATGAGGTCAACCTGATAGTTGAAGGATGAGGTTCTTTTAGTTATTCAGTTTCTTAATCTTGAATAATCAATAAAATTATTTCATATTTATCAAATTTATTTCTTATATACTTTTCTAGTGTAATATCACATTTTTTGAATTTCTATTAATTTTTTGTATAATGTTTTAATATCACACAGTTTTTAAGTTCCTATTTGTAAATTT
This sequence comes from Olivierus martensii, assembly GCA_000484575.1. Taxonomy (NCBI): domain Eukaryota; kingdom Metazoa; phylum Arthropoda; class Arachnida; order Scorpiones; family Buthidae; genus Olivierus; species Olivierus martensii. Next base: position 907 of record AYEL01084924.1, read on the forward strand.
TATGTAATTAATGTAAATTTGTAAATTTTATCATTGAAAGATTATGAAAATTATCTACAAAGTTTATTAATCTTAATAAAAACTTTTATTCATATATAATACAGAATTCACCGCATTAATTACCTATTTGAATTATTAACAGATAAATTATCATGCCATTGCTTTTGCTTACAATGATTCTTGTCTACCCAGGTTTCATCTTTATAGGTTTCATCTTTATATGTTTCATCCTTATAACAAACGTATTTCTACGTATTACATTAGTCTTTATTTCTGTAACAATTACACATAAATCCATTATCAATGATGATTTAGTTTATGTTCAGATATGTTGGAAGTAATTCGATAGATACAATCACAGATATTGATGAGGCTGTATCAGGGTTATCCCTGTAGAATTTTCAAATTCACAGCTTAGAATAGGTTAGTTTGGTTAAACCGCTATATCCTCGTGGGATATTCTGTATCTGGCGGTGGCCACTTATAAAGCCCATCACAGGTTGGCCAACAACCATGATGAGGTCAACCTGATAGTTGAAGGATGAGGTTCTTTTAGTTATTCAGTTTTTTAGGAGGGGCAGGGCCCCTCCTAAAAAAACTGGAGATATGGGACCCGGATCCTCCAAGGTGGCTAAATTCACAAAATCCACTAGAATTACCCTCTCATAAATTAAAGTTAAAAGTTGGAATTCCAGTAATATTTCTTAGAAATTTAGATGTTCCACGTTTAGGCAATGGAAATAGACTTTGCATAAAATGGTTAAGACGAAATTTGATAGAAGCTACAATCATCACTGGTTTTACAATTGGAGAAACAGTTTTCATTCCACGTATACCTTTGATTCAACAGATTTTTCCTGCCCAGTTTAAAAGACTGTAATTTTTTTATAAAGGTTTGTTTTACAATGATTATTTTAACAAAGCACAGGGATAGTCCTTAAAAGTTGCAGATGTTGATTTAAATACTGATTGTTTTTCAAATGGATGATAACTTCTATATCCTAAACTTCATGTCAATGAGCGGACTCCATTGCATATTTAGTAGGGAATCCTTACTATGTGATTTTTTTGCATATTTTATGCCCCTTTCCAATCGAGGATTACTAAGGGGCGGGGCAGTTCCAACCACGAGCGCACCCATACCGAGGAGAGGGCCGGATGGTGAATGACAGGGAAGCCGGGCCAGGCCCAGAACCCCTAAAAAATTTTTCAGGAGATATCAGACCCTAAACGCGAACCCTGTCCTCCTGCGTGGCACTCTGACAGTGTTACGCATCCAGCCTGTACTATGTGGTTTATAAACAAAACCTCGGCGAAGCCGAGTATTTTAGATAGTATAAAGAGCATCTTATAGCAGACTAACTATTAAGATAGATTGTTTAATTTTAGTTAAAGGTGTGCGCGCTCTTTATGTGACGCTTTTTTAATGGTTGATGAAAATACCTGCTATAAGATGCTCTTTATACTAACTATTAAGATAGATTGTTTAGTTTTAGTTAAAGGTGTGCGCGCTCTTTATGTGACGCTTTTTTAATGGTTGATGAAAATACTAGAATCTCATCAGTCATTGTCCGACATCTATGTCAAAAGGCTGATATTACGTTTTTGTAGATTACTACAATATCAACTGATAAAATTTCGCTTATCTTATAATAAAAACATATATTAAAAAACTTTCCATATGTTAAACTTACAAATAGAATTTAATGTGTTATATGTATTCTGAGCTACTTGTAAAATAATGTATTGTCGTTGATTTGTAATACTAGTAGGGGAGACTGGGGTCAATTGTAACACGGGGCAATTGTAACATTTGAAAATTTGCAGAAACTATAGCACACAGAGCAGCGAATGATGGCAGGACAATCCATTTATAAAGGGGAGAGATCTACCACTTTTTCCCTTCAAGAGTAAACACTCTTATGATGGCAGGAATGTGCAGCACAATCCATTTATAAAGGGGAGAGATCTACCACTTTTTCCCTTCAAGAGTAAACACTCTTGAAGGGAAAGCAACGAGTGAAAATGTATTTAGTGTGTTCAAAAGTAAAATTTCTTTGTCCTGTAGTTTTTCTTCTTATGGATAACAGGTAAACTGTTAAGACTTATTTTTAGCATTTTAAGGTACTGAGTTAAGTACAGTTTTCCCCCTAAAACTCTCGTAAGAGTACTGTAATGTTTGAATTATAATGAATCTCATTTAAAATGGTAACGTGGGGACAATTGTAACACAGTACGTGGGGACGATTGTAACATTGACGTACAAAATATGTTTTTTCTCTTCCTAAAGTTAAAAATACATTGATTATATGCTAAAATTTAATTGCATTCTCTTCTAGAATGCCAAGGAATCGTAAGCCAACCATTACAAGAGGTATGGTATCTCAGGAAATAATGGAAGCTGCTTCAGCAGAGGTTCTAAATTCTGGGAGATCTGTTCGCAGTGTGGCTAAGGAAAATGAGATTTTCCATGTATCTTTACATATATTCTATCATAAAATTAAAAGAAATGAGAAAAACGAAACTGTAAACAACAGACTAATGTCGGAAATGATAGTGAAGATTTTGAAGAAGAATCTTTCTGTCTTGTCTATTTGGATAATTACAAACAATAGTCATCCCGGGGAACAATAGGTACAATGTGTGATATGTAGAAAATGGGCACATGTTCGAAAAAGATGTACGAAAGGACAAACATATTATGAATGCATAAACTGTTTGTCAAACTGATGCTTAGATCGGTCGATCTTAAATTAGTGATTTGTTTTGAATACATAAAGATATACCATTTTTTTTCACTTTTGTATTAAATTTGCTTCATAATTTGTTTATTAAATATATTTAAGTAATTGGTTGAAAAGAGTATCTATTATTTACTTCGTCTGCTACAATTGACCCCTGCGTATGTTACAATTGCCCCCGTGAACGGGGTCAAATGTAACAATACACATTATGTCGAAAATGTAAAATATTGTCTAACAAATTTTTCGTTTGGCCAGAAAAATATCTGTTCTTGAAGAGAAAGGTCAAAGCAAATCCTCAAATATATTTTGAAATTTTATATTCGCACATTGAAGATGTTTACATACAAATGTACATTTTGTTACAATTGACCCCAGTGTCCCCTATGTGATTTGTTCTTATTGAATGTTCTTATTGCATGTGCCAATCAGTGTTTGCTCTACGCAATATTTGGTTGTAGTAGTAAATAAATAAATAAACAACCAGTAAATGCACTTACTCCGTTTACGAAATTACCTCACTCTACCTTATTTTAAGATTAAAAAGCAATGAAAATATATAATTGAAAATGTAAAAAAATATTTGTACTATACACTTCATCAATATTGTACAAATAGCTTTAGTGAGAAATATAAATTTTAAAACGAAAAATTTTATATAATCACTGTGGCAACTCAATCTCCACACTTGTGAGAATTCGTAACATTTTTTTTTTCCTCTATCTCTTGAAATGCTTGTGTAATATTTGAATTAAACCACAACAAAGTCTTAAGAAAAGCAAAACACTTAATTCTAAACGTTCGTCACAGAGTCTAAAATATTAGTTCTTTATTGGACTTTCTAATTACAGTATCCACATCTATTATAAAAAATAAAATGGGAAGATAATTTGGTATATTTTCAAATTTTCTTCAAAAAAACGAGTCCTGTGAAATTTTCATTGAAATTTGTTTCTATATATCGAAATTTTTAATTTCAGAGGCGAGGGAAAAGGTAAGGTAAGGAGTCTAGATTGGATCTGGCTAGAAAAAGCCGACAAATAAATAAAATGGATGTGTCGATTTGTACTGTAGAGGGGGTTAGTGAAAGTTCAAGGGCTTGTTTCGGTTTTGGTTTTGTATGTTACTTGTGTTAAATGGCTTAAAACCAAAACTGAACCCAGAGATTTTAGTTAGTCTTTGTTCAGCTCTACTAAAACGTTTACCATGTCAAAGAGAAAGTGGTTGAGTGTCGCGGAAAAGTGGAATTGCTAAAAGATGTGGACTGTGGAGTGAGAAAAAAAAAGTTGCGCAGAAATTCGGGATTCCACAAAGTACACTGTCAACTATACTAAAGAATCGGGAATCTGTTTTAAAAAGTCATGAAGTTGCGGGAGCTGATAGAAAACGATTAAGGACATGTAAGTACGATGACGTGGACGAAGCAGTATTGAAATGGCTGAAGATGGTGAGAGATAGAAACATGCCTGTCTCAGGACCACTCATAAAGGAAAAGGCATGGAAACATGCCTGTCTCAGGACCACTCATAAAGGAAAAGGCAATGGAATTTAGGACATGAGGAGTTCCAAGAAATGGCTAGACAAATTGAAGAAGCGTCACGGAATGAAAGAAAAAGTTATTTCTGGAGAAAGTGGATGCGTATCTGAGACAGATTGTAGCCAGTGGCAAACTACAATTTTAAAACCAATTTTACAGGAGTATCAGCCTGATAATGTTTTTAAAGAAACTGGACTTTTTTTTTTAAATGTTTACCAAATAAGACTAACTTTTAAAGACAATAATGGACTTTTTTTTAAATGTTTACCAAACAAGACTCTAACTTTTAAAGACGATAAATGCTATGGAGGTAAAAATAGCGAGGAACGAATAACTGTTGTCCTTTGTGCCAATATGGTCTGGAAAATAAAAACTTAAGATTTTGCTTTATAATAAAAGCAAGCAGCCAAGAATGTTTTAAAGGACTAAAATTGACTGTGAATACAATAAGAAATCATGGATAACAAGTGAGATTTTTGAGAAATGGTTAATTTTGATAAAAAAATGACAAGACAGAAGAGAAAAGTTGTTCTTTTTATGTAGACAACTGTCCTGCATATCCTTCTTCTATAACAAAAAATTAACAAATGTGAACCTGGTAGTTTTACTCCAAACACAACGTCAAAATTACAACCAATGGATCAAGGCTAATAAAAAATCCTAAAATGCATTATCGAAAACAGATTCTCAAGAAACTAATTTTTGTACTTGAAAACGATCAACCCATTGACAATGCATCGAAAACAGATTCCCAAGAAACTAATTTTTGTACTTGAAAACGATCAACCCATTGACAATGTAATTCTCAAATTAGCAAAAGTATGGCAAAATGACGTAGCGGAAATAACAATACAGAACTGCTTCATCTCTGAATTGTTATGGAAGTTAATGTACTGTCACACATTGAGGAATGTTGGAACCAGTTACAGTCAACAGGCACAATAAATGACAAAATCTCACTTAATGAATATTTAAACGTGGATGAAGACGTTATCGTAGCAGAATGATGACATTTTAAGTTCAATAAAAGATAGTGAAAATCAAGATAATATGAAATAGAAGTTCCTAAACCTTCCAAAAAAGAAATAATGGCTGCATTTGAAAAGATTCGCAAAGGGTTTCGATTTGCAGAAAGTATTTTTGAGTCGCTCAATAAATGCGAACATTTTTATGAGGAATCTACATTGAAATTACTTCAGCCGGATATTCGAAATTACTTTACATCTGATAATTAAATACAATATTCTAATTTATTTTGTTTAATAAATGCATGTTTTGTCGATTTTATTTTTCATTTATCTATAACATGCAGTATACTTATATATACAGTATAATATTAATGTATTAAATTTTTTTAAACCTTAAAAAAATTCATTTGTATATTTTTTCTCAAAACTTTTTCAAATCATTTAAGTTGGAGCTTTACAAACAGTGAGCCACGCAAAAAAGGCGATACGGACAAAATATCACTTATACTACATTATATCACTTATACAGTATTAAACAGTATATCACTTATACTATATTAGCGAAAAATCAGGTTTCTATATAACGAACTTCCTATATATCGAAATTTTTCTAAGACACCTTCAATTTCTATATATGGAGGTCCGACTGTGTATATATATATATATATATACTAATATTTTACAATATAATATTAAATTGTACATTTAATATATATATGCATACAATGTTAAAGTATGGCATAACAATATTTTAGCATATACTGTACGAAACTTACAGAGTTTGATCCCTATAGATCAAACGTATTGTTTATGTTATATTTTTTATATTACATACAATTCCGACCCTTAACAGTTTCATTTTTTCGAACCGGTAAAGTATTAATTAAACGCCATTCTCAAAGGATTTATTGGAATTTTATTTTTTCCCATAATATTAAATATCGCCTTCTGTTGACAGGAATTATTAATTACATGTTTCTGCATAAAACATGTTTCTTAACGTTTATTTTTTTTACAGTCAGCCCTTAAATACTGTTGTTCTATTAATTTTTTGGGTACCTATGACAGACAGCAAGGAAGACAGACAAATTTTGCATTTTATATAGATATAAAAACCAGGTAGTGAATATATTTTTCTCTTACGACAGTATCTTTATTGACCTGGTAAACTTTTATCTCCTGTTTACTAGTTTTACTGCACGAAACATAAATTAGTTTTATCGTTTTATCCAACGACGAAACTATTAAAAAGAATTTATTAAATTTCCGCATTTTATTAACTTTATATAATTGAGGAAAGTTAAAGAGCGATGTACACTCAAAGTAAATTATATAACTGAGAGAGATTTCTTATACATATGATCAACAAATACTGTATACTGCAAATATAAAATAAATAATTTCTTCTCTAGAATAAAATTTCGTCATATACTATAATAAATTATGCTAATAAAATCGATTGGCGTATATTTCCAAAAATTCCTTATAAAACTCGCCACATTGATGAAAATTTGTCTTACGTTGCACCATTTGTATGTGTCTTAGAAGAAATCTCTCTCAGTTATATAATTTACCTTGAATGCACATGGCTCTTTAACTTTCCTCAATTACATAAAGTTAACAAAATGCGGAATTTTAATAAATCTATTTTATGATTGTTTTCCTTTTCAGATAAACTTAATTTATATCTGATGTCATAAAATTAGTAAACAGGAGATTAAAGTTATTTTCCTCAACTAAAAGCTGCTTCAGTAAGACAAAACAAAATCCGTATTTTTCATTCAAAATTTCAATATTGCTTAATGTAGAATTACTAGATTTCATATAATATATTCCTGAAAAACAAGCAACAATCGTTTAAATATTCTTATATTCTTTCATGTTTTATTGTTTGGAAAATTTAGTAAAAAATTTTTTTTCATCAGGATATATCAGTTTAAATTGTTGATTACAGGGATAAATAATAATACGTAAATACGAAATTAAGAAAATACGTAATTTTCAAAAATCGTAGAGCAAATAATGAAAGAATCTAAGCATTGTCTTCACAATATATCAATATAATAATACAATAAAGATATCGGTTTCTGTCTCATAAATATCTTTTAAAGATATTCTGTTATTGAGATATGCAAAAGTTATAAAAATATTTAGGAATAACAATCTATTAGGTCATTTTTCAACACCTTCAGGTCATTCAACAAATATTATGTAGAAATATTAAATGAACTGGAGTAAAAATTTTTAAGGGAGATTTTTTACTCCTCCAGAAATATATTTCTTGCTTAATCGCGAATCGATAAAATAAGCAAAATAAAATTAAAAAATATCAGTTAAATAAATGATAACTGATTAGTTCAGTGATCGATCAAACCCCCCAAAAAATTTTGACTATCTTATTGATTAGAGTTTCTGTACAATACTCACAACCAATCTGAATATTTTATCAAATTTTATGTATCCTTCCTTTTATTTCCTGTGCTTTTGGCATTCATAATTTCGTCATCGACATTATTCTGTTTACACTTTAAATTCCTTCTTAATGGATACACTTCTATTTTATGTTCCTGCACCATCAGTATATATTGTATACATCCATAACCATTATACGTAAACTTAAACGAACGCATACTTAAGTCATAAAATTTTTCGTTATTATAATATCGTTATTATAAATTATAATATAATTTAAAAGCAGTCTGAAAGTTACGGGGTAAAGGAGAAAAATCATGTTGTCCGACGTGCATGATGGCATTTGCTTACACTGTTATTTCAGACCCTTTTCGACAATGGCTCTGATATACGGTTTTGAGATATTTATACCCTGTAATTGTCGAAATAACCAATCTATTTTTGGAAGCAAATTGAAAAAGATATATATTCAATTCGTAGAGTTAATTTTGTGGTGCCAATGCATTATGTATTTGATGAATGTAAGTTTTGGCAATAATGCTCTTTGTAGTGGATTATTCCGTGTCGAAAAAAATTCCATCGTATTTAAGGTAGCCGTAATAATTTTTACTTGTTACGTCGCATTCATTTTCAGCTTCTTTAAAAGGAGAAAACTGAATTTGAATAACTTAAGAATGGAGAATAATTTTGAAGAAAAAATAAAAGAAAATTTCAATCGTAATAGAATCGTGTCATTGCTGGTATCTTTATTGATTATTTTCGTTACGCTTTGTTACCAAATCCTGGTTTTTTTTGCTTTCTATTCGCTTCCGAAAAAAGAAGAAAAGTTTCCTGGTGAAGCTCTTTTCTGTTGTATGGAAATTAGTTTTGTAACAGAATATATTATTGGTGTATATGGTAATTATTTAATATTATGTGCCGTATTTTATTGGGAACTTGGAAAAATGTACGATCAAACTTTACGAGATGTATCTTTGATAAGAAGAGACGACGAAAACCTCGAATATAAACTGGAAAAAGTAATGATTCAACATGGAAAATTTTGGGATGTTGTGGAACAGATAAATAATAAACTAGACTATCCATTGATGGCAACTCATATTATCATCACTTGTAACACTGGTGTTAGCTATTATCTTTATCTGTTCCTGGATACGAGAGTGGAATTGAGATATTTCATCTTAGTATTGATCATTATTTTTACTTTCATTTGTATTATCTATGCTTGCATATTCTGTACTTTCGCCTTTAATGTAAGTATCTCGATATTAAATTTTTCGCAGTAGGTAAAAGTTTATTTATATATTTATTTATTACCTTTCAGATGGTGAATGGTTTTCAAGATGTAAGACAATTTGCAGAATCTCATCTAAAACTGAAAAAGAAACTGAAAGTACGTATATTAATTAAATTATCGATTACGAATCATTAAAACAAAAATCAATGACTATTATTTAATCAGATTTTAGATTTCATGAAAAGATTTGGAAAAGTTTCATTGAGTCTATCGATGGGTGGTTTCTTCCCTATTAATAAAAAATTTCCTATTAAGGTAAGAAATATTTTGATGATGTTTTCTTGATTTAAATTTATATTTTAAAAATCTATCGCTGTTTTTGCAGGTTGCCAGTACATTACATTCGGTGTTTTCCTCGCTATTAAAGTTAAGAGAGGTTTCGCATCAGCAGAGAAACTGCCAAGAATTCTTTCATCTTAATCGAACTCGACTGTTTTCCAATTATACAGTTTCTTAATGTCTTTAATCATTCTTTATAGATTATGTTAAAAAACTTTAATCAATTTTTTATTTTATTATATAGTTAATTTTATTTATTTATATGATGTTAATTAATTATATAACAAAATATGCCTCAGAATTTAATCGAAAGATATTTTAACACTTTGGTTCCATACTTGCATTATTTTTCGCATCAACTATAGCAGCGTTTCTCAAACTTTTTTCATTCACGACCCCAGGTATTAATTATGAAATAAAACATACAAATACATAAATCATTTATACACTTATTAAGATGAAAACAATCAACCAACTACATTGAAAATACATATGTTATTAGACATAAGCATATCATTTAAACGGAGAAGGAATTGACAGACCGACAGGACACACAACAAATTTTTTAGAGGAATGGGATATATACAGTAAGGCCCCGTTTAGCATGGGGAATACGTTCCAAGGAACAAAGCGCTAAATGAAATAGCGTTAAACGAGGTCATTTTAACACGTAAGTATTAAGGATGTTTTCTCAATTTTATTTATAAATTTTAGTTGAAGTCATCACAATAATCCTAAATTATATATCTCTGATACCATAAATACTAAATGTAATAAAATATAATGTAATAAGCAAGTTTTCAACGAAATGCCTCCGTTTTCTTTCAATACGAATTCTGAAAATCATGCTGGGTAATTCGCTGTCCTACTGGCAATTTATCAGGAGTGATAAAAACAGTGAACATGAAAAAAAAATCGCATAATTTCATAAAGGTAGGTCATAGGTCAACGAATATCTGCATTCGATTAAAAATATCTGCAACGGAAATATCTGCATTCGGAATGTAAAACCAAACGAAGATCGGCTGGATTCTGCTCTTCACGGAATTGCCAAATGTGATACCATTCGATAGACCTCATCAAACTGATCGAAAATTATAATAGAATCATGGACAAAAGCGGCACCGATTAGAAGATATTTCAATAAATTATCTCGGAATTGGTAAACGAACCATGTACCGCTGCCATATTGAACGATTAGTAAAACGTCACGTGATCATTTCGTAATGACGAAAAGTTGCTGTGGTTTTTGATGGTTTTCACCTTGTTTTGAAAGCTAAATATACGCCAGGAATTATTCCTACAATTATGTGTATTATGATTTTATGCCGAAATCCATAAGTTACTTATGCAATTTATGGATTTATATATTATATAAACATTAATATATATAATTTATATTTGCATCAAGATATATAATTACATCATCTCGAAAGTGTTCTTGCCAAGGAGTTTGAATATAAATCTGCGACGACACTTTCAAGTTGTATTACAGTAAACTACCGTATAACGTACTCTCGTATAACACGAATTCATATAACGAAATCGCTCTTCTATAACAGGAATTCGTGTAATTTTACATTTTGAAAGTGTCGCGCAAGACATTGTCCCTTTCAAGATGGCGTCGCGCATAGATATCGATACTTCGTTGTGATAAGTACTTTTTCAAATAGCTACATATCGATTCCGTTTTCGTGATTGATTTATATACCGATTTCCTACTAGTAATATGACTAAAAATATTATGCAAAAATCTCGGATTCCGTTTCCCGAAGATCGTATTTGGAAAAGTTTTCCTTCTAATATTTTGTAACCACTTCTTTTTACCCCTAATTTCTTTTATCTTGCGGCCAAGGAAAGAATCTATGACACTTTTTTGTTGGATTGGAATAATTTACAACACTATAACAAAGCACGTTCTTAAAAAATAACCAGAGAGCCTATGAAGGCAATAACAACTCCCCCATCTGAAAGGATATAAAATGGCCGATTTGGCGGCGCTCTCTAGGGATTCTACAAACTTGAGTGTAGATAAAAAATAAATATTTATCATTAGGAATTTAACTGAATAGAAGTGGGTTATTTTATGTAACTGTATATAATAATATTTTCTATTGAAATGGTCTATAACTGTTTTGTGTGGGATTTTAAGCTGCTTTCCAATATATGTGATGTAGTCAGTGTCTGATACTAACTTACCACACCTATGGTGAGAGCAGTAATTATTTGGTAGATGATATTTAACAAGCTGGAAATATGATATCCGGAAATTAAATCCTCATCAACTTCATTTTTGAATGACAGAAAACCAGCGGAGGATTTAGGCATGGTCATTACGGGCTGCAGCCCAGAGCCCCGTTCAATCTATGACCCCTTCTCGGTCAAAATAAAAAAATAAAAAATGTAAATTAAAAATTTAAGAAAAAATAAATTATATTAAAATTTTTTCGTACCTAGATAAAGTTTAAATCGTTGCATTGCAACATTGTTTGATTTGAATAAAGTAACAAATATCAATGTATTTTAAATGACAGCAAATAGTAAATTTGGCTCTATTTTCTTTCGGTTCTGTCGTAGCTGGTAAAATCAAAATATATTTTGTCATTTGTCAATTATGCAAATAAAGTGGCAATGTCGGAATGAGAGTGCAAATCTAGCATCTCTAAAGCGTGTTAGTTTAGCGTAGCTCTACCGTTAGGTTAATTTGTGTTAATTTATTATGCCCCCAAGTTAACAGTCCTCCTCTGCAGAAAACGATCACTAACCAAAAATCTTTAATTTCAAAACATGATTATCATCATTTTCCTCTGTTATTTTCTTAACTATATTTGCTACATTTGAATTACGGAACACACTTTCCTCTAGTTCAGAACTTTCTGCTGTAACCACAAACATATTCTTACATGCGAGTGTGAATTTCATTTTCAAATTTCACGAAATTTGAAAAACACACTTTCCTCTAGTTCAGAACTTTCTGCTGTAGCCACAAACATATTCTTACATGCGAGTGTGAATTTCATTTTCAAATTTCACGAAATTTGAAAACTTCTTCGATAATTTTAAGTAATATAATAGCAAAATGCTTTAGCAATAAATAGATGTAAAAATATACGGTTAATTAACATATTATGGCAATATTTCAAGATGGCTGCAATTACATCAAAAATTCCTCGTTTTACATTCGGAACTTTTCATTAAAATCTGTAAAAAACAAACTTTTAATTGTTCTAATTATGAAATATATTACAATTTACAGTATTTAAAGTTATTTTATTACTTTTGGAAATAAAATAAGAGTAGTAGCCGAGTTACAAACAACCCGATTTTGAAAAAACTCATATACGAATTATATTCATAAGTAGAAGGACACCTGTATTTGATTACTAGTAGAAACCTGTAATTTTCTTGATAAAGTAAATTCTTCATGCTGTCTTCCAATATTAAGCAGCGTATGATTACAACAATACAGTAAGACCCCGCTTAATGCATTTCGATATAACGCGGTTTTTTTTCGATTCTATATTTTTTTGATTGATTCACTTTTGGCGCGGTTTACTGACATTAGATTAGTTTAATGGTTTTTTCCATCATCTTATTATGCCTTTCAATAGAAAATATTTATTAATTGGCATTAAATCACATTCAAATTCTAAGATGTCTGAGTTTCGTTCGGATGAACGTTCAAAATTTTTAAACTTAAGGTTTAGTAAATATTGGACAACCGTTATAGAAAAAGAAAGGAAAGTAAGATTGATGTGGAATCTGATGTATGTACAATTAGTTTAGTTTAAATTTAAAGTGGCTTCACTCAAAGGTATAGCCCAAAGAGAAAAAGAAGTGAAGAGGTATAGCAATAGATGAAAGCAGTCAAACCTAGAGAAGTGGGTTAGAGCACTAGCTTGTAAGGAGATAACCAAAACACCAGAGGCACCCACCAGTGCGTAGCAACCATACTAAGACGAAAAAATAAAAATAACAATAATAAAATTTCAGATGGAAAGATGGTCCGCATAGAGTCAAAGTGATAGTAGTTCACTGAGTTGACGTCTAGGTATGAGTCATTTATCGTTATTGAAGTCTCGGTTACAATAAGTGTCATTATCAAGAGCTTTCCTGCTGCTTAGAAATTGTTTGAGAGCAATATAAAGTTTTATTATAGATATAGTCCTTTTCAAGGCAGGGCCAATTAAGTACTTCATTAATAACAGTTTGCATAAGTTTATTCCGTTGGTTATTATAATGATGACAATCATAAATTAGATGATGATGTATGTACAATATCTTCCGAAAAGACACGTTGCATTGAGAAATCTTTTTTTTTTGCCAACAGATGACGCTACACTCCATTCTGGTAAAATGCTATGTGGCGGAGCGTAACAAGCCCTTCCATAAGCTGCCCACCCCTGAAGAGGGATCAGCCGGATTGTGGAGGACGGAGATCGACCGACTGGGCCCGGACGCTACGATAAATATTTTCAAGGGGTGGGTCCCGAGACTCGAACCCGGGTCTTCCAGAGTGGAAAGACGAAGCGTTTACACGCGGGCGAACCGGCTGACCTATATTTATGTATTAATGCGCGTGAGTGAAGAGGAGAGGAGGAGCCATTTTTTAATATAGCCTCAGGTGACAAAATATCTAGCTCCGGCGCTGACATATTGTATTAACAAGTAACACTAAGCCATTTGACGATTAGGCTAAAAGTTAAAACACTTCTTAGCTGTCTTTATCTATATTAAATGATCATATTGACTTTCACTTAATATTTAAATTTATTTAGATATCTTTTTGAAAGTTACATATTTTAATTTAAATAATAATAATATTAATAAAACAAAGGTTGATATTTAATAATTTAATCAGCGAAACTAAAATTTCATCGTTGCCACATATTTAATCGAGCTCAAATGGATTATCGTTATTTAATTTATACATCAATATATAAATTAAATATGCCATATTAAAGTATAATTGAATATAATTAATTTAAAATTTTGAATTTTAAAGTGGTATCAAAAATAACTTTCTCCCTTTTTAGCTCCATTCTGAGAATTTAAAGTGACCAGAGATAGTTTTGTATGGTTTTGTTGGTTTTTCCATTGCCAAATCAGTGACAATTGGCAACTGTCACTGGTTTGACGATAGAATGCTCAAATTATTTTTTATTTGAAATTCCGTGTGTTAAATTAACAGTTGTTAATTTAACATTCGATATTTCAAATACTTGTAACAATTGTCAACCAATTTGGGTAAGTGTTAGAAGGAAAAACAGGCAAAACATATTTGGCTCTGACACCCTGTTTTTGCATAGTAGGAAATCCGGTCAGTCCATTTTCGTCTAGATCAGCGCTTCTCAAACTTTTTTCATTCACGATCCCATTTTACATTACGAGATTTTTCGCGACTCCAGGTATTAAATATGAAATAAAACATACAAGTACATAAATCATGATTTACACACTTATTAAAATGAACACAATCAGCCAACTACACTGAAAATACATATGTTGTCATACGTTAAATATTGGGCGTTTCTGAAATTACATATAAACTGAAATTCAAGTGTTTGAATTTAATTTTTGCGACCCCAGCATTTCGCTTCGCTACCCCATTTGGGATCGCGAAGCGAAATCGCATTTGGAATCGCGACTCATAATTTGAGAAGCCCTGGTCTAGATAACTATAATACATATTTAACAAAGGGTTCTCTAACAGAAAATTTTTCCTTAGCATTGTTTTTTTCGCTCAAATGGTGCATTAGCAACATTAGCGCAAAAACTGACCTTAAGATACCCATATAAGTAAAAAAGCTGCGTTTGCAAAATTAAGTCAGTTAAAATTTAATAATGTTTATGCCAAAACTATATTCTTATGGATAAATAATAAAAAAGAATGTTCAAAATGGTTTATTTTGTACATATTTTAATATTTTTCATTCCAAATATTTTATAAACTTAAAAAAATTGGATTTTTTTATCAGGAAAAGTCATAGGGAAAGCAGTTAAACAAAAAATCGTTATGTATTATTATAATAATAGACACAGCCATAATTATTATCGAAGCCAAAACAAACATTATTCGGGTCATAAATCTAGTCCAATAATTTCCATATCATACTTTGGTTTTTGCAGGTTGTCTTGGGGACCTTTTCTTTCAGACGTTTATCACTATCCACATGATGACCTTGTCTTAGCCAGGATTTAACATGCGGAGTAGCTTGGAAATCTTCCAAACTTTTTCCCATTAAATTAATTGTCATTAAATGGCTGGTTGTATCGATTAGCAAAGAATTTCTTTTAACATCCATAATATCATTCATCGTACTGAATCCTCTTTCAGCTTCAGCCGAATTAACAGCAATTACATTTAAAATTCTTCTAGCTCTCAAAATAGTAATTGGAATATTTTTCTTTTTTATATCTCTGTCATCCACAAAATCTCGGAAATCGTTTACAGGAACAATGTATTTTATTATTTTATTTAACTGTTTTAATCTATTTTCACCTTCAATCCATGGTGCTTCGCAATCATCATCCGGCCAAGTTTCGCGATTTAATAAATTGAAAGATTTCAAAAGATCATTATACTTTTCATTTTCATCGTCGAACAATAAACGAGTTAGCGTGTTTTTTACTAAAGAATCAAATAATTTTTCTCTAGAAAATAAAATTGATGTTTTTTCCTACTAACTTCAAATGGAATATTGTATTTTTTAGTACTAACAATATTTTCTGCTTCTATTTCATGTGTGCCCTTATTGTTTTTTAAATTTATAAGTACAGTTATAGTTCGTCTTATTAACCTGTCAGCTTTAATGAGTGATACATATCTTTCCTGTAACCAGTCGAAAGTAAAGCAATTTCTTCTAAGATGTCATTCATTAAAGCTAAATCTTTCAAGTCGGCCGGATGGCCGCGTGGTAACGCTTTGGCTTACCACCCTGGAGGATCCAGGTTCAAATCCGGGTCCCACGCCTCCAGTTTTTCAAGAGGGGTCCGGGTCCGGCCCGTTGAACCCCATCCTTCAACCATCCGGTTAACCCTTCACGGGTGTTGGCCAGCCTGTGATGGGCTCTACAAGTGGCCGCCGCCAGATACAGTATATCCCAAGAGGATATGGCGGCGTAATCTAATTAACCTAACCTAAATCTTTCAAAAAGTTTTCATTTTTAAAATATGAAACCAATCCTGTATCATGATTATTATTAAAATGACTGTACAAGGCTTGATACGATTTCCAAACTGCGTTGACGGTCCTAGCACTGCAGGCTGCCCACGAGGTCCAAATACTCTCCCTATTTTAAGTACTTCTGTTCCAAGTTCTTTAGCGACGGCATTTAAGTCTCAAGAAAATGTTTAAAATGATTTATTTATTTGATATCTTTTATTGCATCATCTAGGGACAACTGAAATGCCAAATGCAAATACCTGGAAATTTTTCTTCAATTCTTGCTGCCACTCCGGACTTTTTTCCCAACATTACACTAGCATCTCTGAGCAAAATCCAATAAGATTTTCTTTTAAATATTGTTCGTCAAAACTATGTTTTTCAAGAACTACGAACGGTCTAAGGCTCCAGTTTAGTAGTATTACAGAGTATAATACGTACATTTCTTAAAAGAAACAAAACCACTGAGAAATGTTACGTGTGTTTAACAAGGTTAGGAAAGCTTTTCGAGGTCCAAATATTCTCCCTATTTTAAGTACTTCTGTTCAAAGTTCTTTAGCGACGGCATTTAAGTCTCGAGAAAATGATTTATTTCTTTGACATCTTTTATTGCATCATCTAGGGACAACTGAAGTGCCAAATGCAAATACCTGGAAATTTTTCTTCAATTCTTGCTGCCACTCCGGACTTTTTTTCCCAACATTACACTAGCACCGTCTGAGCAAAATCCAATAAGATTTTCTTTTAAATATTGTTCGTCAAAACCATGTTTTTCAAGAACTATGAACGGTCTAAGGCTCTAGTTTAGTAGTATTATAGAGTATAATACGTATATTTTTTTAAAAGAAACAAAACCACTGAGAAATGTTACGTGTGTTTAACGAGGTTAGGAAAACTTTGAAAATTTTAACAACGGGTTCGGCCGAACCTGTGCAAACCCACTGAGCTTTGAAAATTTTAACAACGGGTTCGGCCGAACCTGTGCGAACCCGCTGAATATCACCGCTGCTTACGCCAAAATATAATTTAAAAAAAATTTAAATTTTTGTAATGTGACCCGCGGCAGTCTTATGGGCTCATTAAATGGCCCTTGAATTAAAATGAGTTTGACATGTCCAAACCCACTGAATATCACCGCTGCTTACGCCAAAATATAATTTAAAAAAAAATTTAAATTTTTGTAATGTGGCCCGCGGCAGTCTTATGGGCTCATTAAATGGCCCTTGAATTAAAATGAGTTTGACATGTCTGCAGTACAGTATATAGAAGGGGTGTTCAATCCATCGATCGCGAGCGATTTTTGGTCGACCTGTTGTTTATTCCTCCTTATTTACAAATTTAATTAAAATTGAAAACATAATATTTTATTTGCCATTATTTTGTATTATTCTTTAATTATCTTTAAGTGTATGGCTATTGTTTATTTATTTTTCGTTAAAATTTGTCAAATCATTAATTTTCTTATCATTTGGAAGTATACACATGAAAAATTTCCAATATTAACTGATATCGCGCAAAAAATTCTGTCTTGTTTTGGATAGACATACTTATCAGAATCCGCTTTTTCAGACGCATAAATTGTTAGATGCAGGACGATAGATAATTGATTCGCATCACGCTAGTGCTGCCAAATATTAGTGTAGGTAGTGTTGACATACTTTGGAAAAATCCCTAAAATATGTCAAAAAATGCTAAATTCCTTTCTGCTACTGTCCCAATTAAGCGTTTAAATTATGCATTAATTTATTTGTCTGGTTTCCGTTCTTTGAGATTTGGCCCAATTAAATGGCTGTCCCAATTAACCGGTGCTCCGATAAGCGGAATCGATTAGAGTTAATGCGATGGGTGGGCTTATTTTCGGCAGAAATTCTCTCAAATCGAGGTATCTTCGACTTGTTTGGTTTCCGTTCTTTGAGATTTGGCCCAATTAAATGGTGTCCCAATTAACCGATGCTCCGATAAGCGGAATCGATTAGGGTTAATGCGATGGGTGGGCTTATTTTCGGCAGAAATTCTCTCAAATCGAGGTATCTTCGAAGATGTCGTAATTCTTTTTTAAATTACTAAACCAGATCGATATTTTGCCTATAAAAGAGCTACAGCAAAAAAATTCTGAGTACATGAATATTTGTACTGTATTTATAAACCTTTGGCTGATTCATTTTTTGACATCAATTTCAATTTACTTTTTGTTTGTTTATCTCAGAAATGATGTTTATGTTAATTCTTGCACGACTCCTTGCCATAGATCCGAGGGCCCAGAGTTTGGAAAACACTGTCCTTCAGTGTGTCATCCCAATAGATCAAACGATTTGGGAATCTATGACAGACAGCAAGAAGGACAGACGAATTTTGCATTTGCATTTCATACATATAGATAGATATACAGGGTGTTTTCTAGCACCTGTACCACTCTTTTTTCTCGGAAACGCGATGAGATAGGCAGTAGGAGAAAAATTTTGATTACCAAAGTATATCTGAAGAATCGAATGGGCATGATAAAAAAATTTTAAGCCCATCGGAAGAGGGGTACAAGGGGTCCCTTGTGCCCCTACTTCCGATAGGCCCACAAAGTTTTATCATGAAATCTATGAAATCTCGAATGGAGATCTCTATGAAATATAACTATGAAATCTAATGGAAACCAATGAAATCTCCAATGGAACCAATGCCGATTTTGTCATAATTGGATAGAACTGTGAAAAACAAACAACGCAAGGGATCAACGATGAAATCTCCAATGGAAACTAATGCCAATTTTGGCATAATTGGATAGAACTGTGAAAAACAAACAACTTTAATGCCGATTTTAACATAATTGGATAGAACTGTGAAAAACAAACAACTTTTGTTGGAAAGTTTTTTAATATTACTTACGGATTGTGAGATATCACAAAAAAAGATGCCGCCACATGTACTGAAAATATTTTAATATCACTTACGGATTGTGAGATATCACAAAAAAAAAGATGTTTTTAAATATCATCTACGGATTGTGAGATATCACAAAAAAGATGCTGCCACATGTGAAAAGCACTTCAAATTTTTGGCTTGGAAAGCCTAGGCCCAGCTGTGTACTGCCGATTGGGCTATTCAAGCAGTAAGAAGAATAAAAATCAGACCGATTGGGTTATTCAAGCAGTAAGAAGAATAAAAATCAGACAGAGAGCATTTGTGTACATTGCGAAACATTATTGAAGCAGAAAACAGCAGTATTATGCAGATTTAAGGCGAATTCTGGTACTCGGCAGTAGCACTCGAACCGCAGGTGTGACAAGTCTTTCGCTATCACAGTTCAGCATGGAGCCATACTCAAGAACAAGCGTTTCTAGACTTGCTTCAGCCCTTTATGAGCGCCATGGATGCATACAGATGCCCTCTATCAGATTCTTCCTTTTATTATTGCTTGAATAGCCAATCGGCGGTACATGCGGCGGCATCTTTTTTTATGATATCTCACAATCCGTTAGTGATATTAAAAAAACCTTTCAAAACAAAAGTTGTTTGTTTTTCACAGTTCTATCCAATTATGATTTTCAAAACAAAAGTTGTTTGTTTTTCACAATTCTATCCAATTATGCCAAAAAATATTAAAAAACTTTCAAACAAAAGTTGTTTGTTTTTCACAGTTCTATCCAATTATGCCAAAATCGGCATTGGTTTCCATTGGAGATTTCATAGTTGATCCCTTGTGACTCTCCGATGGATTGGATTCCATTGGAGATTTCATAGTTGACCCCATGTGCCCCTACTTGCGATCGGCCCACAAAATTTTTATCAT
Source organism: Olivierus martensii (assembly GCA_000484575.1). NCBI lineage: Eukaryota > Metazoa > Arthropoda > Arachnida > Scorpiones > Buthidae > Olivierus > Olivierus martensii. The sequence goes on from AYEL01084924.1 coordinate 21,087, forward strand.
GCCCATTCGATTCTTCAGATATACTTTGGTAATCAAAATTTTCCCCCTACTTCCTATCTCATCGCGTTTCCGAGAAAAAAGGGTGGTACAAGTGCTAGAAAACACCCTGTATAACACCAGACAGTGAATTTTTTCTCTTACTGTGGTATGTATCTTTAATGAGGAGGAAAGCTTTTATCTCCTGTTTACTAACTTTACTACACGAAGTATAAATTATTTTTATCGTTTTATCCAACGACAAAACTATAAAAATGGAAATTGAGTGCTAGAAAACACCCTGTATAACACCAGACAGTGAATTTTTTCTCTTACTGTGGTATGTATCTTTAATGAGGAGGAAAGCTTTTATCTCCTGTTTACTAACTTACGAAGTATAAATTATTTTTATCGTTTTATCCAACGACAAAACTATAAAAATGGAAATTTATTAAAATTCCACATTTTATTAATATCAGTTTCATGGACATTAAAAATCTTAGCAAGGATGCGCACTTAAATTATATAACTGAGAGAGTCTACTGCAAATATAAAACAACTAATTTGTTCTCTATAATAAAAATACATCATATGCTATAATAAATTATGCTAATAAAATCGATTGCCACACGTTTTCAAAAATTGCGTGGAGCTCCTTATAAAATTCGCCACATTGATGAAAATTTGTGTTATGTTGCACCATTTGTATGTGTCTTAGAAGAAATCTCTCTCAGTTATATAATTTACCTTGAGTGCACATGTCTCTCTAACTTTCCTCAAAGTTAATAAAATGCAGAATTTTAATAGATCTATTTTATGATTGTTTTCCTTTTCGGATAAACCTAATTTATATCTGATATAGTAAAATTAGTAAACAGGAGATTAAAGCTGCCTCAGTAAGACAAAACAAATTGCGAATTTCATACAGAATTTCAATGACCAATATTGCTTAATGTAAAATTACTAGATTTCATATAATATATCCCTGTAAACCAAGCAACAATCGTTTAAATATTTTTTGGTTTTATTTCTTGGAAAATTCGGTGAAAAATGTTTTTTTGCAATTGTTCACCACGTCATTATCAGTTTAAATTGTTTATTACGGGGATAAATAATAATACAAAATCTTATAGGGAGAGATGTTTTCTGCTTTTATCTTTCGTTGGTGAAGAAAATACAATTTTCAAAAATAATAGCACAAATAATGAAAGAATCTGAGCGTTGTCTTCACAATATATAACAACACTATAAAGATATCGGTTTCTGTCTCATAAATATCTTTTAAATATATTCTCTTATTGAGATATGGAAAAATTAAAACATATTTAGGAATGACAACCTATTAGGTCCTTCCTCAACACCTCCAGGTCATTCAACAAATATTATGTAGAAATATTAAATGACCCGAAGGTATAAAATTTTTAAAGGAGATTTTTTATTCCTCCAGAAATACATTTCTTGCTTACTCGCGAATCGATCAAATAAACAAAATAAGTTAAAATCTAACAAATTCCATGACAGACTAATTCAATGTACTCGATAAAACCCCGAAATTTTATCATCTACATTATTGATTAAGTGACTGTATAATATTAAGAATGATCACAACCAATGTGAATATTTTATCAAATTTTATGTATCCTTTCTTTTATTTCCTGACGTTTGGCATTCATATTTGATAATTTCGTCATCGACATTATTCTGTTTACACTTTAAATTCCTTCTTAATGGATATACTTCTCTTTTATGTTACTCAACATCAGTGTATATACATCCATAACCATTATACGTAAATTTAAACGAATGTCATGAATGACTTAAGTCATAAAATTTTTCGTCATTAGATTTTAAAAGCAGTCTGACAGTTGCGAGTAAAGGAGAAAAATCATGTTGTCCATCGTACGTGAGGGCATTTGCTTAAATTGCTATTTCAGACCCTTTTTGACAATGGCTCTGATATACGGTTTTGAGCCTTGGACACCCTGTAATTGTCAAAATAATCAATCTATTTTTGGAATAAAATTAAAAATGATATATACTCAATTCGTAGAGTTAATTTTGTGGTAGGAATGCATTATATGTTTGATGAATGTAAGTTTTGGCGATAATTCTCTTTGTGGTGGAATGTACCGTGTCCATAAAAATCCCACCATAATTAGAATAACCATAACAATTTATACTTGTTACGTCGCGTTCATTTTCAGCTTCTTTAAAAGAAAAAAACTGAACTTGAATAACATACGAATGGAGAATAATTTTGAAGAAAATAAAACAAAAGAAAATTTCAACCTTAATAGAATCTTGTCATCGTTGGTATCTTTACTGATTATTTTCGTTACGCTGTGTTTCCATATCCTGGTCTATTTTTTTTCCTATCCGGTTATAAAAAAAGAAGAAAAGTTTCCTGGTGAAGCTCTTTTCTGTTGTATGGAAATTAGTTTTGTAACAGAATATATTATTGGTGTATATGGTAATTATTTAATATTATGTGCCGTATTTTTTTGGGAGCTTGGAAAAATGTACGATCAAACTTTGCGAGATGTATCTCTGATCAGAAGAGACGACGAAAACATCGAATACAAACTGGAGAGAGTAATGATCCAACATGGAAAATTATGGGATGTTGTGGAACAGATAAATAATAAACTAGACTATCCATTGATGGCAACTCATATTAACATCACTTGTAACACTGGTGTTAGCTATTATCTTTATCTGTTCCTGGATACGAGAGTGGAATTGAGATATTTCATCTTAGTATTGATCATTATTTTTACTTTCATTTGTATTATCTATGCTTGTTTACTCTGTACTTTCGCCTTTAATGTAAGCATCTCGATATTAAATTTTTCGCAGTAGGTAAAAGTTTATTTATATATTTATTTATTACCTAATACCAGTGTTATCTATTATATTTATCTGTTCGTGGATACGAAAGAGGAATTTAGATATGCTATTTTATTATTGAGCATTATTTATACCTTCATTTGTATTATCTATGCTTGCTTATTCTGTTCTTTCGCCTTTAATGTAGGCATTTTAATATTAAATGTTCTGTAGAATGTAAAGTTTATTTATTTTATATATTTATTGTCTTTCAGATGGTGAATGGTTTTCAAGATGTAAGACAGTTTGCAGAATCTCAGCTAAAACTGAAAAAGAAACTGAAAGTATGTATTTAGTTAAAAATGTTCAATTATGAATCATAAATTAATAATTATTATTTAATCAGATTTTAGATTTCATGAAAAGAATTTGCAGAATCTCATCTAAAACTGAAAAAGAAACTGAAAGTACGTATATTAATTAAATTATCGATTACGAATCATTAAAACAAAAATCAATGACTATTATTTAATCAGATTTTAGATTTCATGAAAAGATTTGGAAAAGTTTCATTGAGTCTATCGATGGGTGGTTTCTTCCCTATTAATAAAAAATTTCCCATTAAGGTAAAAATATTTTGACTATATTTTTCTCATTTAAATTTATATTTTGAAAATCTGTTTTTGTTTTTGCAGGTTGTCAGTACATTGCATTCGGTGTTTTCTGGGCTATTAAAATTAAGAGACGTTTCGCATCAGCAGAGAAACTGCCAAGAATTCTTTCTTCATAATCGAACTCGACTACTTTCCAATTCTACAGTTTCTTAACATTTTTATTCATTCTTTATAAATTATGTTAAAACTTCTCTTAATTATATAGTTTTCTTCTTCAGAAACCTTTAAGGAATTTTTAATTTTATTATGTAGTCAATTTTTTTATTTAAATAATATGTTAATTAATAATATAACAAAATAATAAGTTGTAATATTCTATTTTCAATTTTTTTTTAAACTTAATTTTGTTCATGTTTCGACTATGTTTTCCTCATTCAAATTTATTTCATTTTGAAAATCTATCGCTGTTTTTGCAGATTGCCAGTACATTATATTCAGTGTTTTCCGGACTATTAAAGTTAAGAGACGTTTCGCATCACCAGAGAAACTGCCAAGAATTCTTTCTTCTTAATCGAACTCGACTACTTTCCAATTCTAGTTTCTTAATGTCGTCAATCATTTTTCATAAATTACATTAAAACATTATTTTCTTCATAAACCTTTCACCAATTTTCACTTTTATTTTATTTGTTAATTTTATTTATTTAAATAACGATCTTTTAAGACTTTGGTTCCTTACTTGTGTTATTTTTCGCATCAACTATGGCAGCGTTTCCCAAACTATGTTCTGCGGAAGATCCATAAGTGTTCCGTAAAAAATTACAAAAATTAATATAAGTCTCATATGATTTAATTAAATATACTGTGCCAAGTTGAAACTGGAGTCGCAAATTTATTTTACATAATTACAATTTGATAAAAAATGTTTGTTTTGCCTAATTTATTTATTTATTAATATTTACCTATAATATGAAATAACCAGTGTTCCGTAAAAATTTCAAAATTTGTAAAGTGTTCCGTCATAGAAAAAGTTTGGGAAATCCTGAAGTATGGCATCAGTATATATTCTTCTGCACCACAAAAGTTTTGTAACTGAAATTATTACTGCTTATGATCGTGGGCTGTCACTATATTAGTTTTGTAGCCCTACATAAATAATACAGAGACAGATGATTTGGAATTATCTTATTTTTCACTACTGTTGTGCCACCTAATCCGTGTGTTGTGCCATCAAGAGTGACTTCAGTTCAAAAAATAGGTAGGATTGCAAAACCCGGAAAAATGGCATCCATCGATACGAGATCGAGATATACAGTATATCCGTAAGGAAGTAGGGATCAAAGGTTAACCAGCTGTACAGACTGAAAGTATCACAGTGCATGTGATTTGACACTCTGCTTCGCTTCGCTACGGCGTGCAGCGCGGCGCGTTCCGTTCCCGTCCCCTGCTAGATGCGTGTATATCTCGTTAGCCTTTCATCTTTGACCCTTAGTTCATTAAGAGTATTTTGCGGGTCTCGACCCCGCTATCGATAGGTTTAATTTTTTTTAGGTTTGTAATGTATATATTATTATCGAGTTTATTCATCTTCATAGATATCGAATCAGCAAAACATTCATTTCTTGATCGCGTAGCAAAAACTTAAAATGATATTTATGAACTTTAAAAGTCTTTTTTTAAAACTTAGTTTGTTTCCGTGCTGTTTGTGTGCGATGCTTGTCAGTTTTAGCACTAGAAAAACCTCTGTTGTATAAACTTGGGTGTAAATAAATAATTATCATCAGGAATTTAACTGAATTAAAATATGTTATTTTATAGATTTTTATACAATAATATTATGTATGAAAATGGTCTATAACTGTTTTCTGTGCGGTTTTACGCTGCTTTCCAATATATGTGGTATAATCAGTGTCTAATAAGAACCGTCCACATCAAATTTTGAGCTCAACCATTATTTGGTAGATGGAATTCAAGAAGATGGAAATATGAGATCCGAAAATTGAATCCTCATTATCTTCACTTTTGAATGTCAAAAAACGATCAGTAGCCAAAAAATCTTTAATTTAAAAGCACGATTATTATTATTATTATTATTATTATTTCCCTCTTCAGATATTTTCTTAAATCTGTACCTTTGAATTGATCAGATATGACCCAAGATTTGTAGAGGTGCAGACGCTCCTCTAACTAACAAGTAAGAACTTTCTAATTACAAACATTCGTGTTTGCGAATATGTAATTTCATTTTCAGATTTCACGAAATTTCAAAAACTCTTCAATAATTTTAAGTAATATAATTGCAAAATGCATTAGCAACAAATATGATGTAAATTATACATTTAATTAACATATTACGGCAATATTTCAAGATGCAGCAGTTACACCAAAATTTCCTCTCTTTACATTCAGAACTTTTCATTAAAATCTGTAAAATAAAAAACTTAATTGTTCTAATTATGAAATATATTACAATATACAGTATATAAAGTTATTTTATTACATTTGGAGCCAAAATCAGATTAGTAGCTGAGTTACAAACAACTCGATTTCGAAAAACTGATAAGGGGAGTGGGATAAGTGCAGAGGGGTTGTTGTGAAGTTGGACTTTAAACGCAAGTATTTTAACCTATCGTATAAATATTTAACAATGTCAGTACCAATCGCATTGCGCAGCTATTACCATTTAAAGGCCGTGACACACTGAACGCGACGCGAAGCGATGCAAAGGTGACAGAAAAATTTGCATCCTTCGCTTCGCGTTACTCTGCGCCGCAGTCTGTCTACATTGCAGTTGAGTTACTTCTCATGTTTCGTGGATTTGCCGATAGAGGCCGTTTGCTGAGTGTGATTGATTTGTTATTAAAAAGAAGTGATCGTATATTTTCGATTTTCTTTTAATTTCATGTCATATATGGTCTTTTTTCCATACTTCTAAAACAAATTCTATATCTGAATCTTTCGCCATTTTCCAAGTATATAAAACGTTCATTTCTATTGGTTAATTGCTTCCTTCGCGTCTTGCCGACCGTATTGTTCGCGCGTGCTGATTGGTCAAAGTTCAACTTTTTGATTTCCTTTCGCGCGGCTACGCTCGTTAACTCGAGCAGCCGCATGGGAAAACGTAGTCCAAGACACACTGTACACGCGTAATCTCGCGAAGTTGCTTTCTTATGCTTCGCTTCGTGTCGCTTTCAGTGTGTCACGGTCTTAATTCATCCTTGAAAATTAAATTTTGCTACAGTATTGTATAAAATCTCAGTTACCCTGTACTTACCCCAAAACGAGGCAAGAGCGTACGTATAAATTAAAAATCTCTGCCTTTATAAAATAGGGTGCGTTCCAAATCTCAACAGCAAGCCATCAGTGATTAGTCTCTTATGACGTCAGAAATAACTCAACATCAGTTTGTTTCTGGAACGACTCGCTGAGTGTAGTAATAAGAAGGCGACTAACATGGTGAGGAAGAAGATAATAATGAATGTTATAACTTTAGCGTGTAATAAGAAGGCGGCTAACATGGTGAGGAAGAAGATAATAATGAATGTTATAACTTTAGCGTCATAAGAACAACAACGACGATGATAATGATTTTAAAACTTAGAGACTTTTAAAATCATTATCATCTAGTATGAACTACTACTTACGCCATGGTGGATAAACAGTGTCAGCACACTCAACACCTATAGACAGCGATGACTGTGTTGAGCGTTTGATGAGCTCAACACTGATTGGCTTGTTGAGTTTTGGGACGGTTTGCTGAGATTTTTTACTCATCATTGATTAGTCTGTTGAGGTTTGGGCACTTATACTTTGTTTTATAAAGGCAGAGATACGATTTTGCAAGTGACGTGGCTTAGTTTATAAATCGAAATTTTTTATAATTTAATAATTTTTTTCTTTATTTTATTATATATTCTTTTTATTAATATAAAAATATAAAAATTTTGGCCCGATATTCGAAATTTTAAGTAATGTTGGCCTACTCGTTGGCGTATATTCGAAACTTTTCATTTTTTATCTAATGAGAAGGGTTGCCAATCGCTTATGTCCTAAATGTTAATTTTATTTATTCTCTGCAAGATTTCCTTTGAAAAAAGTTCTTAATAATACTGTTAAGATGGCTATACGAAAATAAATTTAAGCCTGAAACTGTCGAAGAATCTTGCAGAGAATAAGTATTTGCCAAAGTTCTTAATAATACTGTTAAGATGGCCATACGAAAATAAATTTAAGCCTGAAACTGTCGAAGAATCTTGCAGAGAATAAGTATTTGCAAGCTAATCGAAAGAATAATAATAATAGGTTTAACTATATTAGAAATAGACAAAAGAACGAAAATCCCAATTTCTGATAAGGAAAGAAATAAATTGATGTTATACTAAGCTATGCAAAGGTAGTTTAAGAAGAGATGAGAAGAGCATCAAAAGAATGCAAAGCGTAATAATATAATCACTATTTTAATAAAAACTGTGTACGTATAAAAAAAGAAGCAATGTAACAATAGACGGATGACGAAATGAAGAGGTTAATAGAACTGTCCCTGGATACAAAAATATTCTATTATTCGTAAATTACTATTCGGAAGATGGTATATTCCGAATTCGTTGTGGCTTCTATTAAATTAAGTATTAATTCCTAAATAATAGTTTTATTTTTGTACAACGCCAGACCGTCGTCAGATTTATATTAATTTGCATTGTGTGGGGGTCCGGGGGTCTTATTGACGAAATTTTGGCCAAAAAACTTGATCGGCGTGGGTAAGCGACGCGTCAGGGGTCCAGAAGTGAAGCGAGTCATGCGGCAAATAATTGACAAACTATTTATAACTAAGTAATATATTTAATATAAAATAATAATAATACTAATAGTACAAATAATAACAATAATAATAATACAAATAATTAGAAAACATATAACATGAATCAAAGAAAAATAGAATAGAATAAAACTAACAAAAGTATTGATGCAAAGTTAAAACCGAATCCTAACCTTACGGGGGCTTTAATGCGAGAGAGACAGACAGAACCCATAAACATACCATGAGAGAGGCTTTTTTTCCTCTTTTTTTTCATAATTTCCTTAGTTTCTTGAAGTGAAAACAATCACTTCAAAGTTCATCATCTTTGTGTTGATGAACACAAAGACGATGACATCCACTCAAACATAGTTGAAGAGAAGTGAAGAAGGGATGAGCTGAGCTACAGCCAGCCAGCTAGAGCCAGAGCCGGAGTCAACTCAACTGATTCAAAACTCTATACAAACTGTTGAAAATCCCCTCTTTTTTTACACTCCTCCTACTTTCTTTTAATTTTCCAATCATGTCAAATTGAAGAGAAGGTTCAAAACGAAACTAAACTCTTAATTTGACAAGGGGGTATTTCTTGCATCTTATTGGTGTAGAAAACTGTCAAAATAAAATTATTCTAGTTTACTTTAATCGGGACCCATGACCTCAGTCACTGGATCCCTTGGTTTGTTTTCTCCCTCAGGTATTTTTATGAGTATATCTGACAAGTCTAACATTTCATTTCTCTCTCCCAATCAAAAAGTCATTCAAAAATAATAGTTTTCCCGGTTAATTTCGTTAGCTTTACAATATAAAATGGAGTTATTATATTTAATCCGTATAATTAATTCAGTTAAAAAGTTTCTGACAAATGAACTAAAATTATGCTTTTCAAGTTTACAAATATTTGTTATAAAAGTTTCTGACAAATGAACTAAAATTATGCTTTTCAAGTTTATAAATATTTGTTATTAGAGAATTTTCCCGACAAAAATAGAGCTCTCTAAAACAGCTCGTCTATCATCATGTGATTGTTAGTTCAGTTGTTAATTGTCCCTTTTTTTATTACAATCAATCCAAACCCGACAATATCATTATTAACTTTTTTTTTATTACAATCAATCCAAACCCGACAATATCATTATTAAAAATTAATAAAATTATAACTATATAAAAAATATTTAAGTAAATGATAATTAACATATTATAATGATAACAAATTATTTAATTAATTAAAAATATTCGTGCAACAGTTCATTAGTTTTTAGATTCTTAAAGATGATTTCTAGACGATTATTATTATTAAATTCTGCAAACAAAGTCTGATTCTATTGTTTGTTTGTGTTATATTATTAGTTTTTAGTTTCTTAAAGATGATTTCTAGACGATTATTATTTTACTAGTTTTTAATTTCTTAAAGATGATTTCTAGACGATTATTATTTTAAATATTTTTAGTTTCTTAAAGATGATTTCTAGATGATTATTATTTTAAATTATGTGAACAAAGTCTGATTCTATTGTTTGTGTTATATACTTGACACCTGCAACTTTTAGTTTTTTAAAGATGATTTCTAGACGATTATTATTTTAAATTCTGAAACAAAGTCTAATTCAATTGTTTATTTGTGTTATATATTACTTGACAAAAGTCTGATTTTATTGTTTGTTTGTGTTATATATTAATTGACACCTGCAAGTGGTGTGAATTCTATTGTTTGTTCGTCTTATATATTACTTACCGCGAATGGTGTGACGTCGTAGTTTCGGATTCCATTGGAAGGAAAAAAAAAGTCTGTCCGAGATCCTACAATTGCAAGCATTGTCATGTTATCGAAAAACGCGAGTGAAAAGATCACGAGTTTCTGAAAGAATTTTCCTAGATGATGAAGAAAAAAATTATAAAAGAAAATTCACTCTAATCCTCTCTAGACAGTAAAGAATTTACAGAAATTAAAACTTAAAGTGGACATTGGAATATTACGTTAACATAATTTCAGTGATTTAAAATTTTCCCCTATCTCATGCCAGCAATCGTCAAAAATTTATTCATCTTTTAAAATACATAAAATTTTATTTCTGTATCACCTCTGTTATTGAAAAATAAGACATTATACAACTACAAATATAAAATATACAATTGTTAATTTAGGTTAAGATTAAAGAGCAACAGAAATATATAAAACTATGTAAAAATATGTATTTGTACTATACTTCACGAATATTGTACAAATAATTTTAGTGAGAAATACAAATATTAAAACTGGAAAAGTTTCAAAATTTTACTTAATCACTGAGACAACTCCTCGAACTCCACCTATTAACAATGGTGAAAGATCAATTTCATCACAAAAATTTCCTGCAATTAACGATTTTGCCTTGTAAAAAGATTCAAAAGTGCTTTAGAGTTTTTAATGATAAAATGAATATTCTTATAGTGTATATTAAAGTTTTTCCATAGAAAAATTATTACATGATGTCATAGTTTTTATACCAATAACAACAAAGCTGAAAATGTCACTCAGTTCTTCCTATTTTAACAATGGTGAAAGATCAATTTCATCACAAAAATTTCCTGCAATTAACGATTTTGCCAGGGCAACAGCCAATATTTCTAAGAGAATTGATTGTCACCCTGGCAAAATCATTCTGTTTACTAGTAATTAACAGAACATCCAAACAAAACAGAATAGCCAGTCAGTCAATATGCACAACAGAATTAATAGGTGTCAATTACCTTATTGAAACAAGGATAATTTGTAGAAATTAGGGCCATTGTAGAAATCATTTAGAAGAAAATTTTTTTTATTTGTTCAGGAATATAATAAATTTTTTATAATCATATAAATATAACTAGAGAATCAAAAATCTGGTTAGTCTTCACTTAATTCTTATAATACAATCTCTCCCATCAAGTGATATTTTTACGCATTAATTGATCATTCTATTCTGGTCAGATTACTTTTAAATGCTTATAATGTAATAGAAATAATTATTTTCTTAAATCTTTATTAACATATTGATTTACTTTTATTTGAATGTTTATTTCATTTAATATTAATTTAACTGATAATAAAGGTCCTTCATTAACTTTCTTGTTTTTAAAATATTGACGAACATTGTAAATAATCTCTCTTCCTTGGCAATGAATTGATTTTTCATGTTCTAAACTTGAGCTTGAATTACTCTCCATCATAAACAAAAACCAAACCAATAAAATTAAATTTACTATAGCCTTCCCATCACCGACAATACTATCTGATAAGTAATCACTTCTCACCGATTGAAAATAAAGGGAAAAATCTAAGTATACAGAGTATATATGATTGTTTGATTATCCAAACTATTTAGTAAATTGAATAACTTTAGTTCCAATTTATTTGAATAATTGATGCTCTAGTTAAGTAGTTATAAAATGAAAGGTGGTCATATTTTATACCTTAGGCCAGGGCTATTGATCTCCATTCTATACAAACCACAAATGGTTTCCATAAATGTTGACAATTTGTGATAGGGACTGCGATGGCAAAACAATTTAGTGATTACAAATGATTAAAATCTGGAATTAAAAATCTAACCATGATTCTAAGTTGTCTTTTATTAAAAATATAATTTTATTTATCCATAAGGCACGAAATGTATGCTATATAACAGGGGTGGCCAAACTTCACGTCACTACGAGCCACTTAGGAGAATCTCAAATACTTGAGAGCCGCATTTTCTTTCTGGATCAAGAACAGCATTAGTTTTTTGAGTAATCTTAATAATGATTTCAAAAACTGTTTATTTCAGATGCATTTATTTCGTATAGATGGATACTACTTTTTACAATAGAAAAAAAATAATATATCTGTAATTTGTTAAAACTTGTATAAGTATTTTCTTCAAAGTAAACAGGAAACTGGTACACTGTCTAAACAATATACAAGACATATACTTTAGCACTTAGCACTTAGGCAGGGTCGAGAAGAATATTAGAATTTATTGTTTGTAATTTCTTAACATTTACATTTTATCTGTAAATAATCTTGAGTCTGTAAGTTATCTATAATGTTAAAAATAGTTATTTTTACTGTTACCATAACAACGTTTTTAAATAATTTATGTATTCGATTTGCGTTCGATGAACTGTATTTACTAGGTGTTCTATTTTGTGTATGTAGCTGGAGGATTTTTTAATAAAAATCGAAAGCGTTACTGCTATTTAAAAAGATACTCTTTGTTGTGTTTTTCTCGACCCTGCCTAAATGCTAAGTGCTAAAGTATATGTCTTGTATTTGCTTCATATTTACTATTGACTTTCATGATATGGAGCCATATTGAATGTACCAAAGAGCCGCATGTGGCTCGTGAGCCACAGTTTGGCCACCTCTGCTATATAATATTTTACAATTAAAGTATATAATTAAATCATGCTTTTATTTCACTTCATTCCATTATTGAACAATACAGTAATATTTATATTAGAAAAATTAACAAATATTATCCCTTTTAGTATCAGACCTTGAATCAGAAAGAATTCTAAGAATGTAACCTTGACTTATAACACTAGGCCTACAGGATTTTTGATTATGGTTACATCATATCATTTAAAGTCATGATTTTCAGGAACTTAACCCCACATTAAACAAGGACCCACTGTATCAGTCACTGTTTAGAGTATAATAATATAATATTTAGTATGTTACATCAGAAGAAATATAATTTTCACTTATATAAAATAAGTCACATTATTTGTATTATTTAAATTAATATAAACTATCTTTAAATTTCATTATTATATTTTGGAACATATGTAGTATGTTGTGTTTCAAAATGGATTTAATTTGTAAATGAAGATGACTCTGCAAATTAGATCAAAAATCTTTAGTTCCTGGTTATTATCTCTATCATTTTATACAATTAATATCATCTTTTAATTAAATATAAAAGCTCCTACCTCTTGTTTTTCTATTTTATTCTGTTCATCAATTCGAGTGACAATCTCAGACATATTTGTTTCAAGAACCATTCCTCCCATAACTAATTCATTCAAAATAAAATGGACCTAAATTATTAATATGAATAGTCATATTTTTAGAATTTGTTATTCAAATATCAAGAAATAAAAAAATCAAGATCAAAAACTTACTTTATCAACATGAAATATGAGATCCAGTTCACACACATTTTCAAAACATTTGTCTAAAGTTTCAACAAAAACCTAGATAAATAAAATAATATCCAAAGAAATGTTAAAATATTTAAATGCTAATATGAATTTGATATAAAAATTTTGATTTAAACATCAAAAGTACAAGTTAAAAATCTAATCTTAATTCATTGAAGTTTGCAGGATTTTTTAAAATAAACCTAATTAATATGGAAAAAATTATTATTGAGAAATCTTGCATAATTTTAATTGAAAGTTTTTGAAATTTTTACAATTTATTGTTTTTTTTATTGTCATTCTAATGACGTAAATTTTTTTTTTTTTCAAATTTTACTTCTTTTACAACTTTTCTTTCATTATATGAGATTGAAGAAAAAAATTTTTCTATATGAAATTAGCCATCCAACAAAATGCTGGTATTTTTTGATAATAGCAAGTTTTATGAATAAAATAAGCTATGAGTGAAGAAAATTAGACGTTATTTTAAAAAGTTATTGATAAAAAAGCAAATATTATGCAAATTTTCATTAAGTTAATTAATTAATTAGTCAAAAAGTAACATAAATTTATTAAAAAATTTTCATTTTTTTAAATAAAATATATTTATTGATTTTGTCTTTCTTTCATTTCAATAATTTTTATTTTAGTTTTTTATACATTTTTAAATTTATAACCAAAAACACAACATATATGAAAATCGTCCAATCTTGTACATAAATAACTATCATTTTCTACTTCACTTTAATTGGCCTGCAGACATTTTGTTGATACTCTACACCCAAGACCACAAGCAGTGCAGTAAAGTAAAGCCTACTTTACGAAGCTGCTTTCCTGCCAAATGATTGGCTGGAATAAAACAATAAATGTGCCACTGCCCCTTTTTATAACATGGGGTTGTTTACATTAGTATTTTTGATATTTTACTAAATTATCAGTAAAAGTAAAGCAATAAATGACCAAATAAGTAAAAATGTTCTATATTTTAACAGAATTAACCAAAATTTTTGTATTATCGACAAAACTTTTCCAATTTTATGAATTTTACAGCTAGCTCATCATACTAAAATTCCATGTTTTAGTTAAAATTTAAAAAATAAATTTATCTCACCCCAAAACTGAAATAAGATTACTAAAATATAACAGAACAGAAAGCAGAATTGATAAGATTCAATGAAAAATAATCCAAATTCTACTCACAATCCATTCACATTTCTTTTTTCTTCATATCTTTAAAAAAGAAATTAAAAATAAATTTCAACAATTCAAAAATTTAGGACCCATTCATTGGAGGCATGTATTTTCACTCAATAAATGCAAAAATACTGCTCCATGATAACTGCACTGCATAACTCGAGATTAAATTTTTTTTAATTATTTTTTCATTCCATTTCCATGGCATTTATAAAATGTTAATGGACCTCAACAAGTTAAACAACAAAAATTAATTAATTGATAAGTTCCTTGTTTTCTAAAAAAACTTAATTACAAAACAAAAAATTATATAGATAGTGAAACCTTTCAATAGCAGACACCTCTGGGGAACAGAAATTTGTCCAGTATTGAGGGGTGTCTGCTATTGAGGATAATGGCCATCTGAGCCATCCATTTTTTCGCTTGGCGTGATTTAGCACGGATACGAATTTTTGCATTATATGAGTAACAAAGTCGATAAATTTAGCATTAAATGTTTATTAATCATTATTTATTTATTTATACTATCTTTCGCAATACCAACATACAAACAATAAACAAATATTGTATACTGTAGCTTGAAACAGTAAATAAATTAAAACATGAATATATAATTTACATAAAGAAGATAGATTATAAACTAATATTTTGAATGCTACTTATTGATACAGTATTAGTATAAAACTTGAAAACATAAAATATGAATGTAATCTCAGGAGTGTATACACTATTCTACACTTTGGGGAAAAATCTGACATCTTACTATCTTACTTTGTTTTATTTTACGTTTTTGAACTTCATTCTCCAGATGCATTTCTACTTCCACTATTATTTTCAATCCTGTGAATCACTATTAAAAATAAAAAAAATTTTTCACGATTTTCGTTCGTCTTTCAATTTTCCTGTAATATGGTACTTTTATTAGTTTTTTATGTCCGTTATTATTGAAATTTAAGTGTCCGTATCTATTATTGAGGGGTGTCCGCTTTTGAGGGGGAATGCTCCCATAGACATCCATGTATTACTGCCGGGGAATTACAAAGTGTCCATTATTGAGGGGTGTCTACTTTTGAGGGGTGTCTGTTAGGTGAGGTTTCACTGTATATGATAACAATTTCAAGCAAATCAAAATATATTAATATTTTTTTTAAAGAAAAGATAAATATTTTATCTTTCATTAATTGATATCCATCCATCATGCTTCACATTACAATTTTTATGCTAAGTTGCATTCACTATCTGTCATTTGCAAGTGGATTTTATTTTAAATCAAAATAAAATAAGCTCTTTGATGACTTTTCTGTTGTTAGGTCTATCACCTATCAACAGAAACATGCTTTAACAACAAACAAAGCAAAGAAAAACTTCATTTGTAAAGTTTTACGTACTGATGGGGATATTAAAACAAGTCGAAAATGTCAATGAACATATTGTGGAATCGCAGTCAGTCAAGTCAGGATATTTCTGACACCAGGTGTGACAGTTTGTTGCATTCACATCAAACGTGCATTTTTTGGAGATTTTCGGCCAAAAGGAATTTAAATGTAGTCTTATGGATATGTGACACTCTGAATCCGAAGTGTTGGAAAATTCACTGAAATGAACTCACACATTTTTAAATATAACAATAATAAAGTTTTATTATATTAATAAAATAAAAAAT
Organism: Olivierus martensii; assembly: GCA_000484575.1. Classification (NCBI taxonomy): domain Eukaryota; kingdom Metazoa; phylum Arthropoda; class Arachnida; order Scorpiones; family Buthidae; genus Olivierus; species Olivierus martensii. The sequence continues at coordinate 37,294 of AYEL01084924.1, forward strand.
AAAAATAAAAAGATTTCTTTATATGGATAAAAAGAACAAGGATAAATATATATATATATATAATGGAAAAAAGAAAACAAAAACTATCTTGGCAAAACCAACAAATTCAAATTTAATCGAAAAATTCCTATATAAAAATGGGGGATTCTACACCTGACCCACAAACATATCTTGAGAGAGACTTGTCTTGCTTTTTCTTCTTCTTTTCTTTCCTTAATTTAGAACTTTATATGATTCAAGAGTTGAAGCAATAGCAGCACAAGAATATAGCAGATAAACATGAGAGAAGGAGAGTGACAAGCCCACTAATTCAACTGTCTCTCCCTGTTTTTGTCCCTGTTCCACCCAATCACATCAGTAGAGAGAGGGGTTCAAACTCACTTCTGACCTTATTTGGTCAAGTTGTACCTCCTCTCTTCCACCGGGATTGGTAGGTGGACCTTACTGATAGGATATTTTATAATATTGTTTTTCCCAGGTCCTTAGACTTGGATCTTGCAGCTGTCTGTAATTCAATCATCATTTCTTCTCTCATGGTATTGCTTATGGTTCTGTTTGACAAGTTATAACATTCTTTTCTCTCTCCCCTAACCTAAAGGGTCATTTAATTTTAAGTTTCCCACCATCAAATTCATTAGTTTTTACAGTTAAAACTTGATTATTAAATTTAACAAGTATTTAAAAAAAAATTATTGATAAATTGCCATTGTAAAATTAATTGACATTATAACATAAATTCAATATTATGTATGTATATATTACATTCAATTCATATGTATTCATCATTATATAATATTTGATGATGATATATTCAATCTAACTATTACTATAATAATAGAAAAGTTGCACAGAATAATTAGGACATTAGATAATAATTGAAGAATTTTAAAGCTTGCTCTGCTTGATAAAGAAAACAGTTCTAGGAAAGTTGACAGTCATCCAGTAATTGGATCTTCAGTTTAGCTTGTCTGCAGTCAGAGTCCTGGCTATATAAACATGTGTATATTTATTGCTGCAGTATAGCTATTTAACAGATTAATGTCTTAAACTTGTTGTTGTGGGGAGGTCTGTAGATATATATAGAAGATTACTCAACACCTATTCAATGTACAGAATAGAAGTTCAGCAATTCAGAAAGCAAAGATTTCAATACATATGATTTCAATACATATTTTTTTAAATGATTTTTTTATGTAAATACTTAATATTAGCCTTTAGAATATCATCTACTTTATCTTTCTATATTTTTTTAAAAGTTTTATTAGAAATTGATATATGATTTTTTTATGTAAATACTTAATATTAGCCTTTAGAATATCATCTACTTTATCTTTCAGTCACTTCATTCAGTTCAATCACTTCAGGTGGAATAAAAATAAATCTTAATTATTCTTTCTAATCTCTCTCCATCTTTCTAATAAATCATAATTACTCTCTACTTAATTAAGAGACAATGTTATTTACAAAATTATTAAAAATTAAACTACAGCAAATGTAAAAAACTATTGCCAATTCTAAATATATTAAAAAATTTATTCTTTTTGAGTAAATATCATCTTGGAAAAATTAACGATGACTATCAGAAAATAAAAATATTAATATAAAGTAGATTTATTACATTAATAAAATCTACTTTATATTACTTTATGTTAATATTTTTATTGAAAATCTAATCTATCTAAATCAAAACCATTCTGATAGTAAAGTACTGTATTCTTGTTCAAATTTATGCATAGCTTTATAATTTTCTGTCAAATGACAAGGGCTGAATAAGCCAAAAATATTTTTGAATTAGATAGATTAGAAAACAAATTATTTACTGTTGTTTAGCTACTGTAAGCTTTTGTTTTTTGTTGTTTTGATACTGACGAGGGCTCGGTAGAGCTGAAAGTAATTTATAATAAAGAAATTTGTAGAATGAGAAAGTTATTTCTTTCCCTGCTTGAAGTGCTTAATGATTATTTTATAAAAATGGAGCAGTGTAGTAGTTTAATAGATTATAATAGATAGATCAGATTTATCAATAGAAAAATACATCCTGCTAAAGGCTCATTTTTCTTACATATATTGAAAATTTTAGAATTCCTTATATATAAACATTATAAATTTAATTTCCAAAATATTTAAATAATATCATGTTTTATATAAATAAAGGCATACCATGCTTTACATCACCTTGTTAATACATGCTTTAAAAAAAGACCTTCCTGAAAAACTGGAAATGTAAGACTCAAAATTGAATCAGGGATCCTCAAGATGGTAAGTAAGTACTTTACCATGCAGCAATACAGCTGAATTTTTTAGATCTAGCACAATTGTTCACTTAGTGAATGATTGTATGAATATATTTAAAATTTTGTATGCACTAGCAAATGAAAAAAAGCCTGTGATTCATTTTATGACAATAGTCTGGAATGTAATCATATTATTTAGATATGTCTGTATATACAAAAGTAATAATATGAAAAAATACCTGGATCAAATCTAATATTCCAAGTTCACTTTCAGATGAATCAACACAAAATACAAAATATAGAGTGGCATAATGTCTGTAAATCAGTTTGTAGTCAGATCCTCCTATCAAACTTAAAAAGAATGTTTATTAATAAAAATAATTAGTTTTTATTCAATTTTCACTTAACTTATTTACTACTAAACTACAGTATATAGGAATTTCTAAAAATTTTATTATAAAAATATATTTTGATTACATAAAAAATAATTAAATTTAATACAGTAAAAACCGTTTATTAGAATCACTTTGGAACCAATCTATTTTGATAACAATAACCGATTGATAACATTAAGCAGTGAATGTCAAAAAAGTAGAGTTTTCGATTTTCTTATTATTATACAGTATATATTGTACTTATACTGTTATATATAGTGTAACCTCGATTCAATATTTTCGTTGGAACTCCTGAAAAATCTATGGATACGGAAAAATGATAGATGTGGGGCTATATAAAATGAAAAAAATGAAAATTATATTAAAAGATAATAATAATAGCTCTATAATGGAATGAAGAACACTTGTTGAACTTTATTTTATGTAATCAATTAAGCCAAAAAGTGAAATGAAATCGAAAATTATATTAAAAGATAATAATAATAGCTCTATAATGGAACGAAGAACACTTGTTGAACTTTATTTTATGTAATCAATTAAGCCAAAAAGTGAAGTGAAATATGATTTACACTTATAGTTAATGTTGTCAATTCCAATTTATGGAAAATCACAAAGTACTGGAACAATAGTAAGAAAATTATTATATCAAAAACAATTTTTTATTTATTTTTTGATAAAGGCAATTATAAAGTCGCTAAATCACTATATCAGCAATTTTAAATTATATATTTCGTCATAAAAAAAACATTAAAAATCACCAGATCTGGCAACAGTAATGCTGCGCCATTTGTAAAGGCGAGACAGACGGTGAAACCACCTAAGGTGCCGCATTTTGAAAAGCAGTCATATTTGTCTGTATGAACTTATTAAATCAAAACCTACATCGATCTAATATCTAATTAATTAAAAAACGTACACAAATCAGATTTTTCTACTTAAGTCGAATCTGCATTATTTTAAATGGAGAACAAGTGTTTTATCTTCGTATTTGCTCATTTTTTGCCTAAATTTCAGTGAAAACGAAACAATAAATCAACAATTAACAAATAATGTTGTTTATTTTAATAAATTTAACCAATATTTTAGTCCAAATCCTATACTAATCAGCCAGTTTGGTTAGTATGTAAAAGTTCAATATTTTAGTATTATCTGAAATATTTTTTAGTTTTGAATACGGTATTTTATAACAGTGTATCAATTTTGATGACAATAACCGAAATTCTGATTATTATAAACGGAGTTTTCGTAATGCATTTTGATATGAATAATTCGGGATTGTAAATTTTGATAACATTAAATGTTTGATAACAATATCTGCAATTACATAAGCAGCTTCTACTGTATTAGCAGTTTGATTAACCATAAGTAATCACAATATGTTCATATATTTTCCAGGTTTATTTAACTTCATAATTTTCTTAGAATATATATTTTAATATTAATAATTATTTGAAATATTTTAAAACAGAACCTTTTAAAAAATGTGGGTGTAATGCTTAATATTGTGTATAAATATCAATATATGAATGTATTTTTTGCATGGATAATACATATTCTGTATTTTAATCAAATTACTGTCCATTAATCTATTATTATTTATATCCTTTTATTCACACACCAGTTGTGTATTAATAAAAAGATGCAAATAGTAATAGATTGAATGACTAGTATTTTTATTGAACTACAGAATATGTATTATTCACATAAATAAAAACTATATTCATATATATACAGTATACAAATATATTACAGAAAGAAGTTTTATTAGGGCAACAATTAGTTTTTATTTATTCATATATATACAGTATACAAATATATTACAGAAAGAAGTTTTATTAGGGCAACAAGGTTTTTAGCTCAAGTAGTAAAATCTTTAATTCCCCCCAAAAATACTACATCAATTATAAAATACTAACAATATTTAAATGATTATAGAATAATTAAAATTTTTTACTTTATAATTAATATAAAATAATTACATGTAATAAATTTAAATCACTTAAATAAACAAAAATTTAAAGCAGGAAATTCTTTTTACCCCTTAATAAAATCATTTATTTAATAGCTTTATTATAAGGACTCACTTGAAGAAAAGGTTTTTATATCTGTATTTATATAATAAATTAAACATGCTTATAGAATCAATGAAAACAAACTTTAATAAAAGCACTTTTGAATAAATCCTATCTTTGATATAAAACTATCAACATACAACAAAATTGTTTAATCCTACCTTGTTATTTCCTTAATATATTAATCACTTAATTCAATCTGCCAAATATATTATATAGACATAATACTAAACTCTAAACATAAGAAATGTTATAAATAAAGAAATTCGTAATATATTTTTAATCTTAAATTTTTTTAATAGCATAAACATTAAATTTCTGTATTGTATGAATATAAAGTTTCTTAGTATTAAAGTACAGTGGTACCTCGACTTACGAACAACTCTACCCACAAACTTTTCAGGATACAAATATTTTTTAAATTCCATTTTTGTCTCTAGATAAGAACTTATTCTCAAGATGCAAACCATGTTGTTTTTTAATATTATATTTGTAAAATATTTTCAATAAGTTTCGTATAAAAATACCTCAATTATTTTTTAAAATATGCATATATAACTGTTAATGTGATAAAGACTGCTTATTCTTGATAATATTAAAAATCTACATAATAATTACTAGTTATATCAAAATTTATTAACTTATTTTTAACTCATGATACAAGTTAAAGCCTAAGAGACAAAAAGAAGCAATTAATGACAACAAATCAAAAACTGAACTACAAAACCAGTCACAAGAAAATTGTTTTTTTTTATTTAATGGAAGATGATTTTTATACAAAGCATGTAAAACCAAAGATTTCAAAATAAAAATAATAATTGTATACAAATGTATATTTTTTTATTGTTTTCAAAAGCATGTAAAATCTAAAATTTCAAAAATAAAAATAATAATTATATACAAACACATATTTTTTATTGTTTTCAAATTTTCTAAATGTGGAAATAATTGATTTCCCATAAGATAAAATGAAAAACTGTTTTTCAAGATACAAACTTTTTAAGTTACGAACTACAGACAGGAACAAATTAAGTTTGTAAGTCAAGGTACCACTGTATTTTAATGCTTAATTGTTGATTAAGATATGAGATTAATGAAAACTTAGAATTATATAAATAAAACCATCAATAGTCCTTTATACAAAATTTCAGAAACCCAATAATCTGGAATAAAAACACAAAGTACTAGCTATCTAGTTTCATCAAAAAATAAAAATATGTAATGATATCAGTCAAACAAGATATCAAATTTAAGTAAATTTTAACAAAATTTAAAAAATTAATCAATAAAATTAATATAATTTTTTAAATTTTGTTAAAATTAATCAAAAAATCAGTTAGGATGCATAGATTATTTTTTATCAAAACAAGATTTATATCAATACATAACATTAAATATTGAATATCTTCAGATTCTATCAGATAATTTTAAGAAATTGAATTTTCAAATAATCAGTTAGGATGCATAGATTATTTTTTTATCAAAACAAGATTTATATCAATACATAACATTAAATATTGAATATCTTCAGATAATTAAATAGAATAACATCATGAGTTTTGAACACAATTAAGTTAAACTATTATTTTTAAATATATAACCATAACAACACATTTTATTTTTTATCATTATATATAATAAAAATCACTAGACTAATATAATATATACTAGGGCTGCCCAACCTGTTGATTGCGACAAGCTTTTTAGTTGATTGCAAGCCTCCAACCATCTTCTGATCAACTCGCTTGTTAAACTTCCAATTTACAATACGTAGTAAAGGTTCTTGTTGAAACAAGAAGAGTGAGGTTATTCAAACATGTTTTCGTTCTTTGTCCTTTATCATTTATTAAGTAATAGCAGATTAGATCAATCAGTAGAGAATATAATAATATATCAAAAACAATATAAGAAGATATTTCGATGAGTAAGCAAAAGTTTGTTGGACAAATACATTTTACATGTTCAAATGTTTTTCCTTTCTTTAAATATACTACTCAGTTCCAGGCAATAACATATCGCTGTTCAGCACTAAAAGAGTTAAATTTATTAAAAAATAAACTTCAATTATTTACATTTTTTTTCTTTTTTAGCTATAATTATGAGCTAGAAAAGAAAATTAAAACTTATCATTAGCATGATGAATGGGAACATGCCTTCACCAGAATATATAATTGATCTTCATTTTAAATTGTACTTTATTTACAACTTCCTGAATTCAAGACATTTATTAACTTCACTAGAAAGCACCAGTCTATATAGGCAAATTTTTTTTATTAAAAAAAATTATTAAAACTAAAGAAATCATTAACTGAATGTGCTGCTGTTCAAAGTAATTTGCATGACTGCCATAAATTTTCAACAAATTATATTTAATTTTCCTAAATTTTAAAATATTCTTTCATATTTTATTAAAAATGTTCATGAAAAAGTATTATGATGAAATTCACATAAACCAAAATCATAAACCAAGGAAAACTAATTTAGTGCTGTATTTATAAATACTCATAGATGGATCTATTAAGAAAATCTTTTTTCAAATTTTTGACATTATTTTAAATTCACCATTTATATTTAAAAATTAGAATATATTTTGTTTAGTAAAAGATATATCTATTTATTACTAAATATAAAAATTTGATTATAAAATTAAATATCTTATATTGAAAAATGAAACAGGAATACAAATTTAACAAATTGGAATGAAAAATTATAAATCATTTTTCCTAATATTTTATTTTTAATATTTATATATGAGATTTGAAAATGTCATAGAGGTATTCAAAAAATATACTGAATATGTAAATAACATTTAAAATATCATATATTATCAGCAATATGAAATCTCCAGTTGCTATAGTATTTGAGCTGCCAGAGATGTAGTTGTTTTCATTTTTGGAACTTTTATTTGTTATTCTTGAATAGAAAATCTTAGACATTGTTTAGGTAATTCTTTATCATTAGAAAATATCATCATCAATGTGTAATTTAACAAATATAATACTAATATATGACATCAATGCAATGTCAGCAATGTGCCAAAAGATTTCTTAGGTGACACTGCACCATATATATTATTTCCTTGAAAAGCAGAAAGAAATACAATGGAGCATAGATTATCCAAACTAATTGGGACCAACATTGTTTGGTTGATCAAATAGTTCATTCTTGTGTGCAGGCTCATCTCATCCATGTGTCGCAAGAGGCAACTAAAGGATGCCTATTCTTTTCCACTAGTGGCCTGCTACATTATTTCTGGCAGAATCTATTCCATTCCTTCAAGCTTTCCCATACTCTTATTTAATTTAGCCTTCATTCTTCAAAGAATTATACTTCTAAGTATGCCTTCTATTTCTTTCTGTAAAAGTGAACATCGAAATAGTTCAGATAATCAAACATATGTGAGATTACTCATTTTATACAAAAAAAGTAAAATTAGGCCCAGTTCTGATAAGGCCTATAATGAAATTATTGTATGAAGATTATTATTACTGTATTTTGAAATATGAAGTACAGGTATCCCTCATATAACACAATAGTTCCTAAAAATGCAGTGTTGTATGAAACCATGTTAAATGAGATCTGGAAGCCAATACAAAAAAGGAATTATGTTCCAAAGCCAATTAAAAATAAATAACTTTCTTTAATTTCACATAAGAAAATTAATTTTTTTAAGAATATTAATAACATGAAACAAAGAAAAAAAAAAATATATATATAAGATCCATAAGATCCAAAAAATAAAAAGAAAGAAAATATATATATATATATAAGATCCATAAGATCCCAAAAATAAAAAGAAAGAAAAAAGTATACAGTCTAAGTAACATTCATTAATTTAATAATTATACCTTCCTTACTATTGTTCAGTTAAAATGAAAATGTTTCTTTTTAACAATATTGACTTCATTTTTTGAATTTTTTTCCCTGCATTTAAAGTTTGTATATTTTCTGCTTACTTTACAAAATCCACTTAGTATTTTGTAATCTAACCTACCATAAAACAATCATTCTTGCTATAAAATACATACCTAAAACTAACTTATGAATAAAAATTACTTTCCAAGTACTGAATATTTGAAACACAAAATACTCAATGGTCAACATTTAACTCAATTTCGTGTGTGTGTGTGTGTGTGTGTGTGTGTGTGTGTGTGTGTGTGTGTGGTTCTTATTAATGTGTAGAGACATAATTGTCATCAATATGTCTTTGGAATAGTGTATGTGTGACGTGTGTGTGTGTACGTGTGTACGTGTGTGTGTGTGTGTGTGTGTGTGTGTGTGTACGTGTGTGTGTGTGTGTACGTGTGTGTGTACTTTTCTGTTATCTGGGCGCAATTGTCGATTCGTATGTGTGTGTGTGTGTGTGTGTGTGTAGTGTGGATTTACAAAAATTAATGAAAATGTTTTCTGTTATAGGAAGTAAATGCAATTTTCTAAATATGTTAAGTAAAAACCATGTTGTAGAAGTACTGTGTTACATGAGAGTTTCTGCAATTTTCTAATTGTGTTAAGAGTGAAACTGTGTTGTAAGAAACCATGTTATAAGAGGGATACCTGTATTATAAAAAATAATTAATTTAGGAAGTGGTTTGTAAACAACAACTAAACCATCCATACATTAAAATTGCAAAGTCATGAATTTTAACGAATATCAATACTATTAATTACAACTAAACCTAACACCTCTAATGACTCTGCAATCCAGAATTCAGCCTGAGCTCAGGTCTCTCACTATTTTCTAAACTAAATATAATTAAATTCAAAAAGATCTAACAACAACTAATGTTTAACCGGCAAAACAAAACTGGAAACTTACAACTATAAGTAACAAACAAGTGTTAGATTTAAACCAATAAAAAACAATGTTAGAAACTTATGCTAATAAATTGAAGAAATTCTCAAAACAAGTTAAATATCTTCGAAATTCTAACTTAAATATAATTAACCTCAAAACAATCTAACAACAATTAACGTTTAACAGGCAACACAAAACCGGAAACTAACAACTAGAAGTAACAAACAAGTATTAGATCTAAACAACAAAAACAATGTTAGAAACTTATGCTAATAAATTGAAGAAATTCTCAAAACAGTTTAATGACAAAAATATATAAATTTATTAGACTCAAAACACTTACAAAAGTGTTAATAAATAATAAAAAATATAAATTTATTAGACTCAAAACACTTACAAAAGTGTTTAATAACCTTTATTTAAACTTTAATAAAGCACAATGAAATAAAACCACAAAACTTAAAGACTAAAGCATCAATAAATTAAACAACAAAACTTGTTTAATCCAATTCAAATATCCAAAAATCCATAAGGAATAAACCTAAACTCAAAAACACTTTCAAAAGTGTTAAGGAGCACAATTCAAATAAACAACAAAACTTATTTAATCAACTCAAATATCAAAAAATCAAGTTATTCTGAAGAAATAAACCTTAAATACTACTTAAATCTACTACCTTCATCACCAATACAAACTTCAAGCAAATTGTAGACCTTTACAAGAATTTGAATGTCACTCAACCAATTTCACTTGAGAACCAACACCTCGCTGAGTTGTTGGTTGCGTTGGCTTTTATATCAAATGATGTACAGTCCTGTGTCGCTTCATTTACATAAATACACGTAACAAGTTTAAATTTATTAGTTTACAGATCAATCCTCTTTACACTTTAATTATATACCGAACAACACATCAATATGAGATCATTCTTATATTCCCATATCGGATCAGTGGTAAAACTTATTTAGATTTAGATGATGTCATTAGCGGGGAAACTTGTCTGGAAGACAGATGTCCGTCCGTAACACATGATTGCTAAATACCGCGATGGAGAATGTGGAAGTCAGTCAACACTTAAACAAAAATATAATACGTTAGATAATATTGAAAATAATGATAAATAATAAAAGAGCATAATAAAATAAAATAGGACAGGTCAGAGTTAACTTCCTGACTCCTAATTTTTAATTCTTGTTATAACAAATTATGATTCTTTCTATGCTATACTGTATATATCTTTGGATAAATAATTTGAAACAAATATATTAAGGGGCAGGAATATTCCTGTTCCTTAATGCATTTGCACAACCCTGCACCTAGAACTTAATTTTTTTTCAGGTAGCAATGGTTTGGATAATCGACACATTACTGTATTATATTTTGATTACTGCCCATTTTAGATGCGCATCACTAAGATTTAATTTTAAAGTCTTATTAAATAAATTCAAATCAGTAAAACAAGTACATATATAAGTATGAAAGTAGAAACAAATTTATTTATAAAAAGTAAACTAGTCAAGAGAAATGGAATGTATGATATGAAAATAGTGATACTTTCTATACTTTTTTTATAAAATAAAATGATACATCTTTGATAGTTTATATAATAAAAACAAATTTGTTTAAATTTAAAGTTAATAATATTAGAAATTAATGGCACATAATCCAAAAATTTCTGTACAAATCTATAAAAAAATGTTTTTTTTTCCAACAATTTGTTTCAATAATTGTAACAAATCTATATTTTTCAACAATAAATTTATAGCAAAATCTGTGCATCATAAAATCGTCTATTTTATAAATGTGTCTTATTATTTTAAGAATGCCAACAAATTTAGAGATGATGTAGTTTAAACTATTTAATTGAATTAAACAGCTAAGGAACTTCATCTTCACTGCTGCTTCCTTTTTTGTATTTCTTTGATTTGGCAATAATTCTTCTGCAATAAAATAGCATCAAATTAATAAATATAATTCAGATTAACTTATTTTTAGGATTAATTCCAGAAAGAAAATGATGATAATGAGATATAATTAATTTACAGTGATTAGTGTTAAGTTATCATGACTATATATTAAACAATTTAATTGTAAAAAATTATTATTATAACAGAAATAACAAATAATTAGTGTTATTCAACTGAGATTATCTTTCCAATTTTATAAAACATTGCTTTTTAATGAATTTAGAAAATAGTGTCAGATAAACTTGTGAATCTAACTAGCAGATATTGAAGTACAGCTCCGGCCAAAAAGTTTGTCACATTGAAATAGGCGCTGGAAACCGGAAATCACGATCGGCTACAGTTTCCAATCCATGTACTGTTCTGACGCATTAGACGTGTCCCACACGCATTCAATGTAGGGGAGGTGGGTTACACAAGACATGTCCCACAAGCATTCAATGTAGGGGAGGTGGGTTACGCAAAGCATGGCACATTCAATGTAGGGGAGGTGGGTTACACAAAGCATGGGAGGTAAATTGGCACTTATTATTGCTGGCAGCATTATTTTTTATGATAAGGTAACAGATGGATTGAAACCAAACATTTATTACGAAAGTAATATCTGAAAACAGTTTAAATACAAGAATATCATTACAGATATTTTAGTTATTTTGTATAAAAAAGAAATAAAATAATTTATAAACTGTAATAATTGGAGAGATGATCTTTTCTTGCGAAATTCAAACACACTCACAATTTTGTCCCTGCTACTTAAGTGTCAGATTGACAAACATTCATAACTTTTCCTCCCAAATAAAGGAATCTCCAATATTGATGTCCAGTGTTCAATACGTTGGAAGTGTGATTTCAAAGATTAAAAAATTCTCAATATTATTACCAATACTCATTTTAAACATTTTATTGTCGAAATTTGTTGAAATTATATGTCAAAATTTATATGTTAATTATATAATTATATGTAGAAATTTTACCCGTATCGACCATTACAAAATGTGATAGTTGTGTTTTTAATTAATTACAATGGTTTGCTAGTGCCACTCGGAGTATTTGAATAGTTAACAGGTCTCCGATTTGTATCTGTATTGGTTAAGAGGACTGAACCCCTCTCTAGTTATTGCTAACAAGGAGACTACATGGGTCATGACTCGTCGATTTTGACGAAAAAATTTGTGCGTGCAGATCTCCACTAATAAAGTTCATTGGGCCAGCCATTCGATGCAATACTCAAGCAAACTCCAGAAAAAAATTCGTAAAGTTTGACAAAAACCAATTCTGACTTATATACACGCCCTTTTAAAATACTACATGATGTAGCCGTAGCTTACTCAGTAAGACACGCGCTTCATATCCCAATGTTCGTGGGTTCGAGGCGCGGTGGTTTTTGTTGTTTTTATTTCTTCAAATTTTCTTTTTTTATTTTGTAAATTTATGGGTATGCTTTAATATTTATTTATTTTCGAAAATAAAATAATATTAAAGCATACCCATAAATTTACAAAATAAAAAGCTATTTATTAGCTGAATTTATCATTAAATTCATTCATTAATATTTACATTAATAACAGAAATGACTGCAACAAATTTGAAGCTTTTAGCCACGATAAAAATATTTTAAAAAATTTATTTTCGAAAATAAATAAATATTATAGCATACCCTTAAATTTACAAAATAAAAAGCTATTTATTAGCTGAATTTATCATTCAATGTAACATTGAATGATAAATTCAGCTAATAAATAGTGCATTTATCATTCAAAATATCGACACTCACAGCGAAAACGAAACTAACAATAGTTTGTCGATCTTTATTCTGACAAAACAAAATTTTTATGACGATTTACAGTGTCATCTTTCAAGGTCACAACTAAACACTAAATAATAACTTGCAATGTTTTAGTACTCTAGCGCTACCAATTAACAACTAAAAAAAAAGCACAAACTTTCCGAACAACCCAATAATTAAATCATCGATAAGTCAAATATAATAAGTATTTATCGATTACTAGTGAATGAATTAAAAACATTCTTAATTTATAATAATGAAAAATAAATATATTTTTTCACTCAAATATGAATCCCAGATAAGATTCTTGATTGATTGTTGAGTTTTCGCGGCGCGTCGTATCAGGCAGCACAGCGCCTCATATCTGATTACAGTATATAGACGCAGGTTGGAGTCGGCGGTGCGATGCGCTTGATCACATCAGGGTAAGAATAAAATTTTACCTGGTATCGTATTAAATGAATTATTGCAAAATTTCCTTCCTATCTTCAGAGGACATTCCATAAGTTATGGCTTTGTTTATTAATTCAATTTTTCCAACCAAAAAAAGTTGATTTTTTTGATCCGTGTATAAGCCGACCCCCCACTTCAGAAAATTGTTTTTGAGAAAAAAAATCCTCGGCTTATACACGAGTATATATGGTAAATAAGAATTAAATAAGTGATATATAATAACAAATAACATCAGAAGAGTAAAAAGATCAAATATCATTTTAAGGGCTTCCTCAGTAGAAAACAACAAACTACAGATATCCATCCTTTGGTTTATGAAGATTACTAGGGTCATAAAACTGTTCATTAAATGAAAATTCATAAATTGAAAACTCATTTTCCATTAATTCCAATGCAAAAATTTTTAATTGATTCCTGCATACTAGAAAGATATTCTTTAATATCAATAAATAAAATGGCAATTTTAAAGGCATTAATATAAATAACCACATAGATATCATAAATCTTGATCTAAAACCATTTAAAGATAAATCGAACTTTTGAAACTGTAATGAAATACAATATTTTAATTCATCTTCAATAATTTAAAAAAAAATCAACCAGAAAGTTTAAACTTATAGAAGAAAGCTATGAATATGAAAAAGATAAAAGAATTGATCAGTTAAAAAAATTTAGATAGTAAGAAAAATACTGGTACGGAACATTCAATCCTGCCAGCAGTACCTATATGTTGCTAATTGATTTTAGAAAAATACAATTTATTTTTAATAGCATTTTCAATACTGTTTTTCTGCTATAAATATTTATTAATACTTTCAGTCACACAAGTAATTGCAAGAGTTTTTCTAAGCTCAGATACATTCAAAATAGATTAAAAAACATTCTGCCATCACCAAATTTGAAAACTTTCATGCTAATGAATTGCCAAAAAGCTATCTGTAAAAATATTCCTGACAAATAAATAATCACTATCTTATAAAATAGAAATAAAATATTTGGAATGTTTTTAAAATAAAAATTATGTAAGAAATAATCAAATAAATAAATTGTTATTATTTGGACAACTTTATTGAAAAAATCCTTCAGGCTGATCAGAACTTCCAATCCACCCATAGTATGTGAATAGTAGGCTTTTTCAACCTTTTTTCAAATGCAATTAAATTATTTTTGAAAGAAATTTCTTTATTAGAATCTTATAATAATTATCTTTTTTAATTTCTCCTACTTTGGGATATTTTTAGCTTTCCTTTGCAAGTTTTATATTCTTCAGTTTTTAATTCTATGAATACAATTCATTCACATTTTCTATCTTTAAAATGGAATTTAAAAAGAAAATTCGGCAATTGGAAAATTTAGGATCAGCATCAGAGGTATCAACCCAATAAACTGCACTAGACCTAATAAAAAAAAAAAAAAAAAACACTCCATGATAGCTGTATTACATAACACAGAATTGAATTTTTTTAATTGTTTTTTTATCGTTTTTTATTCTACTTCCATAGTGTGCATACATGTCAAAGGATGTCAATGGGTTAAATCATGCAGCGTTAACAGATCAAAGTATAGCACTCACTAGCAGTCCAAATAATTTTATTCACTTAAATAACTCTTTCAAGAGGAACGTTTTCGGCTAGGTTATAGCCATCATCAACTCTCATATTATTTATAGTTTCTAAAATTAGATACATTATAGAACATTATACATGTTGCAAAGTCGCGATTTAGAATGAATGCAATACTATTAATTATTACTAAGCCTAACGGTTAGTGACTCTGCAAATTCCAGAATTCTGCCTGAGCTCAGGTCTTTTTTCTATACTCTGTCCACTATAACTTGACAGTAAGTGTAAACAAAAGTTATCATATTCATCCGCGACCGATGCCTATGATTGGCTTGTGAGAAATACGCCTCACAGAACACAATCTCATTCAACTTCCATAATTACCGTCATAAAAATTGCATAAATTCAGTGTACTTATGTTATGTCACAAATAGGAAAAGAACCTTGTATGAAAAATAGGACCTTGTATGTCACAAATAGGAAAGACCTTGTATGAAAAAGTTTTATTTCAAAACGTATTTACCGATTATTAGGCTTCTATATATCTGAATCACTGGAGCTATCATCGTCTAATCCTGGATTAATAATTAGCCTGTCTATAACGGCATCGATCATGCCTTCCAATTCCCACAAATGTTCTTCTTCTTTTATTACGTGTTTTACACATTCATTCCATCTTTCAGCTGTCACCTCTCCGAATGCTGTCTCCACAAGCTGTTTTACATCAGCAAGCTTAAAAGTTGTATTGTTTCTCGTGACAAAATCTTTAACCTGGCTCCAGACCAATTTCCTGAATCAGAGTGTGCAGCGAAGATCTTTTCAGGTCTGGTAATTCAGTATCATTGTTAATGGATACAGAATTG
Source organism: Olivierus martensii (assembly GCA_000484575.1). Lineage (NCBI taxonomy): Eukaryota > Metazoa > Arthropoda > Arachnida > Scorpiones > Buthidae > Olivierus > Olivierus martensii. The sequence goes on from AYEL01084924.1 coordinate 53,419, forward strand.
AATTTTTTTAATTGTTTTTTTATCGTTTTTTATTCTACTTCCATAGTGTGCATACATGTCAAAGGATGTCAATGGGTTAAATCATGCAGCGTTAACAGATCAAAGTATAGCACTCACTAGCAGTCCAAATAATTTTATTCACTTAAATAACTCTTTCAAGAGGAACGTTTAGTTCTAGTATTATTGCATAGTTAATAGTATAGTGTATTGTTATGTGATAGTGTAAATATGTTTTTAGACTTTTATATAGATTGTCATGTGAAAATATTGTATACTACAGTTGTAAAAAAGTTGATCTTAGTAGATCAACTTTTTTTACTTTTAGAAGATAGATGATATCTTGGGACCAGTTTTGTATAACAGCAGAATTGAATTTGAATTTTCTATTATCGTCTACAAATATTAACATTTAATCCTTTAGCAATCAAATACTCTATTGTCAGCCAAAGAGTTTAAAGATTAATATTTGTATTTGAATTCAAACAGTATTATTGACTAATATATTGAATACTATTAGCATTTTTCAAGAGGAAACATCTAAACAAATTGTCCATGTTTTCTGTTATATTTATTATTAAACAGAGGTATATGTAAAGAAAATATAATTTTTCCAGTTGTTTTCATCAAATTGCATACATTTATGTATAAGTTTTTTTATTAGTCACTTATGATAAAAAAAAAAAAAAACTATGCTGCATTTAGTTTGATTTGTATTTGTATATACTGGTAGTTTCCACCTTTACGAGCTAATTCATTCCTAGAGCAAGCTTGTTAAGTAACTCGATTGAATTTCCTGTAGACATACATACAGTTAGTCCTCGACTTATGACGGCCAAAAATTATTACAAAAAATTCTCTAATTCAACTTTGCCGCTTGCATATACATACATATATCACATTGCTTTTGTATATATACTACTGCCATCAACATTAGTTGGCAAGCAAAGTCTTATTACTGTATTTTGTAACTCTCATGTTCAGTAAGAGAAATAATACTATTGATGAAAATTCCAACATAAAAAAGAAAGTGAGGAAAGCTTTGTTTAACTGTTTTAAATTAAATAGAAAGTTAATTTATGAAAATATTAAAACAAAAGTCCTTGACTTACATCAGAATCAACTTATGACAGACACATTGGAACCCCAACGAAAACCCTGTCATAAATTGAGAACTACCTGTATCCATTCTTGACATGAAATTTGACCATTATAAAATTAAATAAAGATTAATAATATACCATTAAACAATGATTAATTTATCTAAATAAGTGAAAATATGGCCTTTAAAATCAAGCAAATTATTATAATAATGAAATTATTTGTCATGTTAATGTTAAAGAATTTTTAATCTTCAGTATTATTGATAGATAAGCAGATAAAATTTAATGCAGATGAATTACTGTTATGCATAATTTGGAAATAGAAGTTATTTACATAATATGTTGATAAACCAGAGGAAGTGCTATTTCCATTTCTCTGCTGCCATTTTGAGTTGCAATTTCAAACTGATGGTTATAGAGTTTCTGCTACAAATCAATTATATTGTAATATATAGCTATGTATGTTGGTTTAAATGTTTTTTTATGAATGTTTAGAATTAATTTATTGCAATTAATGTTGATATTTTCAAACAATTCAGTGTTTTCCTGTTATGTGAACTGTGTAAGTATTAAAAAGTATTGCTAAAAAACAGGAATTTTCTAAAACTGTATACAGCAATACCTCGCATAGTCCAGATTGTAATTGTTAATAAAAAATTTTTATTTTTTTAAAATAAACACGAAATGTGTGTGCGCTTGCTACTTACTACCTATATGTGATTCGAAGAGCTACTATGATGAGCTGAGACGTGCAGGCGACTGCTCCAGTGTTGCCAAATTTATTTGAACAACGTTTGATATAGTGCCTGCCTCTCAAGTGCAATGTTGTTAGTTGTTTACCGCAAACGTTTAATTGAATCATTGAATGGGAACAAATATTGACATATCGGCGTTTGTGACTCATCAGCCTGTGGAGGCCCAGTTCATGTGGGAATCTGCCTTTACGCAGAGCATTGCACTGCGTAAAGGCAGATTGGCTTCGGCGCCAATCCGCCTTTCCATTTCCAAACGCCTTCTACGTAAAGGCATTTGGAATGGTGCCGAGCGGCCGACTTGGAGAAAGTGAATGCGTTTACCTGCTGGGCGAGCTCTCTTTATCTATTCGTCTTTATGGGCTTAGACCCACTTTCTATCCCCTTCTGTCTATTGTAAATCTTTATAAAAGATTTTAATGTTTAATCATATAAAATAATTATTAATGTAAGAATTTGTGATTTAAAAAAACATATGAGCAAATCGAAAATTTCTTGGACCAATTATAATTTTTCCCATAGGTTACATACCTCGAATAGTCCGGTAAGAAAGAGGAACCAATTAACCAGACTATGCGAGATATTGCTGTAATGGTATTTTCAAATTTTTTGATTTGAAAAAAAATTTGTAATTCTTGTAACTTGTAAACCAAGAATTCATAAATTAAGAACTATTTATAGTGTTTCACTTTATTTTATTGGAATAAACAGATTTAAATGGAATGAAGATGTAATTAAGCTTTTTCTTTTTGGTTCTGTTTAACATGATTCTTGCTGATTGCATTTTGGAAAAGTATGGGAGGTTTTATATAGCTAAAGGGGAGATTTGAATTTTTGATTGGTCAAAAATCAGTGAAGTAAGAGAAAGGCCAACAGTATAAAATTTTAAAGGTTCTTAAAAGTTAGTGATTTTCAATTCTTATTTCAGGGTAGATTCATCTCTTCAATACCTTAAACTTAGTATTTTGGATTATTTTTTTAGATTATTGTGGTAGAGTACTGATAGGACAACACAGACATTGATGATTTGAAAAAAGCAGTTCCAAATACTAAGCTATATTTTGTTTTTCTGAAAAAGAAATTATTTTCGAAGTTTGACCACAGTGACAAAAAGTACACTGAAGGTGCATTGTCATCCAAACTATCTGTAGATCAATTTCCACTGCAATAACTGGAAGAAAAGAAAGGAATATATTGATGATTGCTGTGCATCTGGACTCTAGATATGAGTTAACCCATCGAGAAGAAAAATGAAACATTTTCTTTTATTCCTTGGAATGTAGGCTCAGTTAGTCCTCCACCTTGACCCCATGCCATAGTCCTTCTGATTCTGTATTTTTGCATTATTTTTTTTATTTTGAAATCTGGAAACTATTGGTTATGGAAAAATTGGCAATCAGCTACTTATGAATAGTAGTCAATTCACTATTGGTAAGTGGCTGATTGAAAACCACCTTAAGAGTATGTAGAGTATACACAGAAAAATGGGAAGGAATAAATATTGAAATAATGAAAAAATTTATTAGAATTACAATAAATATTGAACTAAATCCTAGAAATAATAAGTTATTGGGATATAAAACAGTCCCAGCATGTTATTTTTTGGAAATATATCTAGAAATAAATATTTGTTAATCAGTAGAATTTTTCATTTAAATGATGGAGCAAATCAAAAGAAGAGATGAAAGTGGATTTGATCTATTGTTTAAAATTAGACCATTACTAGATAATCTAAATTCTAAATTTAATTTGTCTTATATCACAGAATAAACTTTCTTTTGATGATTGGTATGGAAAATAGAGCAGTGTATATACAATATTTGCTAAAAAATAATTTCTAATTTGGGTTGAAAAACTTGTTGTGTGAGAATAGCATGGATTACATCAGCAGTGGCCAACCTTTTTGAAAGCAAGTGTGCAATGAAAATTTTTACTATGCAGTGGGTGCATGATGGGCACATGACCATTAAGTAGAGTTCTTTTTTTTTGTTATAAATAAGTATTTTTATCCAAAAAGAACTAATAAATTTGCAAATTATTGGAAACAACTATTCAACAGATAATATACACAATTCAGTTGTTAATATCAATTTACAAGCATAATATACCGTTGCATTGTTGTCGTATCTACACATTTCAGCACGAATGCGAATGATGCAAACCAAGTCTGCATGAGCCATTTCCCGCACAGCCTCGGATCATGCCAACTGCTGTCTGTAGATCAAAAGTTTTCATACTAAGTCTGGACATGTTTACAGTATAAACAGCTCTTGCTATAACTAATTTGAATACAGTAAAAAGCTAATAGAGCTTTTTACTGTATTCAAGTCTGGACATGTTAAAAACATTTAGACTAAATTTTTTAGTTATTTATTTTTTATAATTTTGTAAATTACAATTCTCGTTCACTAGATAAAAACGATATTTTAGTAGATTTGAAGTAAACTCAAACTAATAAAACAGATGGAAATAAAATTATTACTACTTATTTTGAAATTATTTTCTTATGATTAAGAAAAGTTAAAAAATATTATTTTTTATATTAATTTTTTGGAAATCTTTCCACGAGTGCATAACAGACCAACCGTGGACACACTTATGCCCTGTGAGCGTGGGATTAGCCACCACTGTGTTACATAATTGATATCCACATCTATTGCAGAAATAATTTTGTAATAGATGAGGAGGGATTTGGGAAGGCATACTGTGATTACAAATGCACTGTGAGATTCAGTATTACTAAACAAAGGATACCATTTCATGAATTAAACAAAAACTATGCTTATAGATACAAATAAGAGTAATTCTAAATTTTTTCTTATATTAATATCCAAAGCAAATCTACAATCAGCACAAAGCATATACTACAGGAAAAAAAAAGCTATTCTAGTCTATAGCTATAAGGGGAAAAAAAACTTAGAAAACTGATAAAAAAAAAACTGATCAGCTGTGAACTGATGTTAACAACATTTGGCTATAACCAGTGACTGTCAGTGTCAAATCTAACTCTGAGTATACTACATCATTCAAAATTACAACATTAGAATGAGGGAGTTGATCTAAGTGATCAAAATATTTATCATGTCACAATGACTTATCATTTGATGCTATTGGAAAAACGTTTTGATAATCTATTTGACATTTCAATCTTAAATGTGTATATAATTTATTATAAAGATATAATGACAATAAACTGCTATCAAGATATAATTTCATGAGTTTATTAGTAGAAATCTGTGTGAAGAAAGAAGTATACAAGAACAACCTCTATAACCAGCATCTGGGTCAGAGTTGAATGATAAAGTCAAAGTCACATACCTACATGCATCTTTTTTTCCAGATAAACAAGAACATAATTGTGCCATCTGCTCAACATCAAAATCAGTGACGTAACCAGCTTTTTTTTTGGGTGGCCATACTGATGTGAAAAAACGTTCTCCTGTATGCGCTTTATTAAATTGTATTTACGTAACAGAATGCCGATGCCAAATACCACATTAAAAGTTTTGTTTATGTATCCATGTATTCGTAGTTATTTTCGTATTTTCACGTTGTGAAGAACTGTTTATTTTACTTAATAAATTTTGAATTATATAGATGACTGTTATTTCTGTACTTTTATTCCATGGATATCGGTAGATCACTATATTGCTCTGGTGAAAAAAGTAGCTCACGATCATAAAAAGGTTGGGCAGCCCTAATATATACCTTTTGATAAACACTTATATATTATTTAACTGTTTGTCAAAAATATATTTATAATGACTTGACCAAAGTATTCCTTTGATGATTTTTAAAAAATTTTGGTACAAATAAAAAAAAAGGAAAAAATGTGTATAAAATAAGTACTATGAATTAATCCTTATTATATTTATTCATAAAAATACCACCATCCAAAAGATAATTGATAATTAGTTATATATTAATAAATTATGCAAAAAGAAAATGTAATAACTACTATATATCTAAAATAAACAATATTCTTTAAAAAGGGATATTTATATATTATAGATCCAAACTAGCTATTGCATTTTATTTTTTGTATAATTTATATTAACTATGTTTGTCAAATACTATATAGCAGTGATGTTCAACCTTTTTTTGCTATGCGAGCTACTTTTCTATATTAAGTTATTCGGTGAGCTACTCTCTTATATAGTTCACGTTCCCCCAACCGAAGGAGCTTGCCCCAACTTGATATGTGATTACGTACAACTATGCAGTTAAATGTGCTCACTCACTTTGGAGGACCCATTCTCCCAGCCCTAAAAACTTTAAAGAAACTAAAACTTTATTATAAATCAACATTTACTAAGGGGATTTTTGCAATCCAAATAATCCTAATCCAGCCAAACTTCTCCTAGCAGTTTATTTTTGAATAACTGACAAATTAATAATTATTTTTAATTTATGCACCGTAGCATAAATTAAAAATAATTATTAATTTGGCAGTTATTCAAAAATAAACTGCTAGGGGAAGTTTGGCTGGATTAGGATTAAAACTTTATTTGGGTATTTAAAAATTTATTTATCACTTTTAATTATTTTAATTCAACAAATAAAACAAATATATCAGAATAAAATATTTATTCCTCTATTTTAAAACCAAAATTAGAAAAACAACAGATTGATTACAAACTCATAAGTTACAGGAAATTCTGGCTGATTAAAAAAAAGTTAATGTGAAATTTGGCATTGTTTGGAGCTGACAATATTTTCATAGTCAAGTTGATATGAAGAAGTGGCCAATGGCAGACAATTATCCAAATGATCATTTGTAATTTGGTTTCTTGATTTTTATTATATATTTGACAAAACGGATTCTGATAAGAATGTCAGTCCAAATTACAACAGAACTTTTTGCGCAATATCAGTTAATATTGGAAACTTTTTGTCTGTATACTTCCAAATGATAAGAAAATTATTGATTTGACAATTTTAATGAAAAATAAACAAACAATAGCGATACACTTAAAGAGAATTAAAAAAATAATACAAAATAATGATAAATAATTATTATCATTTTCAGTTTTAATTAAATTTGTAAATAAGGAGAAATAAACAAGATTGACCAAAAATCGCTCTGCGATCAATGGATTGAACACTCCTGCTATATATTATTCAAATGATTTTTAATTAGTACATGTAATGATAAATATAATATTACATTATCATTATTATAAGCTTAAAATGCTCCACAATTTATTTAAGTCATTATTGGCAGAATTATGTATGTTGCATTTCATCTAAGTCAGATTTATCAAAGTTATTACATTTTTATTATGATGATCAGATTAAAAATATTATACACTGAATATAACTGTCATAATTCTATGAAACTGCATAATTCAATCATATTATGACATACAATAATCTTGTTTATGATATTTAATTATTGATAGTAACATTATTGACAGTTTTTTAATTTTTTGTTACAGCAATATTATAATTACTGTTGCAATTTACCATATAAAATCACAATAATGCAATTTAAGACATCAGGATGTAGTCTGAAGGTCCTCTTTCAATGCTGGGGGAATTTTTCTTCAGATAAATTAATTTAAAATTCTGTTTTAATTATTAATTTCATAGATGGTGTGATTCTTAATTTAATTATTGGCTTATTTGTTAATTCCAAAATGATGTTAACATTAGTCAAAATTTATTTCAAATTAAAATAAATTTTAGTTATAAGCATCAAGGATTTGTTTAGCATGAATCAGATTTTTATTCTTGAAAATTTGATTTCTGAGGTTCCAAGAAAATGCAAAGAGGTTATGTACAAACTATACCTAATACCAATCCTTACATATTCATCTAGTAATTGAGCAATGTCAAAAACAAAAAACAATAGAATTCAAGCTATGGAAATGAAATCTGTAAGAAGCATGATCTGCAAAACATAAAGATAAAATCAAAAATGAAATGTTAAGGACAGACATAGGGGATTTGAGAGAATAAAAGATCATATTGAAAGATCGAAACTAAGATGGTAATGGATACACGAAGAATATGTCTAAAATTGACTCATAAAGCTTTGTTATGAACAAAGAATGAAGTGAAAAAAGCCAAGAGGGAGACTTAGAAAGAAATGGAAAATAGGATAAAAGACATTACAAGATATTAAGATATTACAAGATGAGGAATGAACCCAGGTCAAGTCTAGACTTTAGGATGGTGAGAAAAAGTATGAGATGAAAGTCACTAATCCATGCTCTCCTTACCCAAACAAAATCTGGATTAAGGGCTGGAAAAAGAAGAGCTAACTACTAGACTACTGATGCCACTTGGCAGGTTAATTCTTCAAACATTATTATAACAAAATTTAGAATTTGGAAATCACAGACCAGGGGTGTCCAACCTTTTGGCTTCCTTGGGCCATATTTCAAGAAAAAATTGTCTCGGGCCGCACATAAAATATGCTAATTCTAACAATAATTGTTAAACAAAAAACTTAATAATGTATAATATACACTCAGCCCTCGATTTACATGGTAGATACGTTCCTGGAAAAATCGTGCAAACTGAAACTGTGTAAAACAAGACGTAGAATTCATACAAAACAGAAGGATATGTTCAATTAAACTGTAAACTGTGTAAATCGATCTAAAGAAGATAAAGAAAATTCGAGGATATGTTCTTTATAACTGTGTAAAATGAGATAAGGATTAAAGGGAAAAAAGATTGGTTCATTAATTTTTACACACAATTTAATGCTTATACTTTTTCAATTTATTTTGAAAAATGAAAGCATAAACATTAATTAACATTGAATACGGTACAAAAAAAAAAAAAAAAAATTAATAATATTATGTACAAATAAAAACAATAAAAGCAGTCAAACATAAATAGGAAGCTGCAAGCATGAGTTGAGTTTAGTTGAACTGCAAGACTTGGACAGTAAAAGTTAATAGTGAGCGATAAATTGTGAAAGCGAAAGTGGACTAAGAAGAACTGTGAGTTATTCTGAATTAAAAACATAAATTAGTGTTGTATGAGATAATTATCAGCTTTTGTATTGAATTTAGTTATAGTGAAACAAGATTATTTTGTTTTGTGTGTAAATAAATTGGACTGTACAAAATATAGCTGTATTCACTTTATTAATCTCTATGAACTCGTAAACCCACAAAACGTAACAATATGATACTCTTTTAATTTATAAATGGCATAATGCAAAACAATCAAAATAAAACCCAAAAATTTTTTTTTGTTTTCATTTAAAAACCGTGTAAAAGCAAAACCGTGTAAATTGAGCGCCATGCAAATCGAGGGCTAGGTGTATATCCACTATGACAAATAAGCAAAAATGTCGTAGCATAATAATCTTTGATTTCTTTTCGTTCAACATTTTTTTTTTTAAATTATCGAGAAGGTCAAGAAGTTTTAATCACTGAATTAAGAAATATTTTAGAAAATGGAAATAGAAAATGTAGTTAGGTATTTAAATAATAAAAACTTCATTAAGTAAATAAATATATCAATGTTTTAAGGAAGTTTACAATTTTATGTTGGGCCACATTCATTACAGCACTGGGTGCAGGTTGGACAGCCCTGTCACAGACATTGCATTAGCTGATAGAAATATTTCTGATCAGGCTTATCATCAAACCACAAGCACAAACAATAGCACTAGCCAGGCAACATTTGACTGGCACAATTAATAATTATAATCTAAATCCTGAAAGGTAATAATTTAATTCAAATTCAATTCATCTTTGATGTTTATAACTGAAATTTTAAGAATTTGAAATAAATTTTAAATAATGTTAGCACCATCTATGAATTAATAATTGTTTATTAATTCATAGATAACATTTGCATTGATTCTTCAGTCATCTATTATAATAATGTCTGAAGTATCAATCTATCAAGTGGCCTTGATAGTCTAGCAGTGTGAATTTCAGGATGTTAGTCTGAAGTCCCCAATTCAATTCTGGGTTAAGCCAAGTTTTTCTTCAGATAAATTAATTAAAAATTCTATTTCAATTATTAATTCATAGATGGCACCTCTCTTAATTTAATTATTGGTTTAGTTGTTGCTCTAAACAGTGTTAACAGTCAAAATTTATTTAAAATTAATAAAATTTCACTTATAAATATCAAGGATTTGTTTGGTATGAATTAGATTCGCTTGGAACCTCTTCATTCCATAATAAATATCTCACACTTTGGTGGATGCTTTTGGCTTGCTGAACTCTTTTTCCTATTTCAAACTTAAGTCTAATTATTCAGTGTGAGAACTAAGTCTAGATATTTAAAACTATCAAATACTTTCAGTGTCTGGCACTTTACTAAAATTCTGCCTTTTTCATGAAAGAGCTTCAGGGACATCATCATAACTTTGCTCTTATAGATGCTAATTTTCATTCCCACCTCTTCAATCACTTATTCCATATTCTGATCTGCTTCTGAACCTCTTCTGCATTCTTGTCTCATGTAACTACATCATATGCAAACATTGCTGCATTTGATATCTCATCATTCAATTGTTTCTTTATCTCCCCTATAATTTCATCCATAATCAGTATGAAAATTAGGGGTTACAGCACACTACTTTGTCTGCATCCAGAGGCTATGCGAAACCAATTTGAACTCTCAAACCTTGTCTTCACATAGATTACACAGTATAAGACTTTGATAAGATTCACTATTTTCTTATGCTATACTTCCAACATTTTCTTTATTGATATAGTATCATATGCTTTTCAGTGTCAAAGTTTGGTCATTTTTTGATCTCATTTCCAATTTTTCCATTTTTTTGTCTCATTGTAAAAATAAGATCAATTATTGACTTTCTTCTGAAACTGTATTACTCCAATTGTATTGTATATTAAATTACAAACATGATTTTTGAAAATATTTTGGATGTGAAATTTTTTTATGTAAAGTTCAATTTATATATATATTGGATCTGCATAATTCAGGATATTCCTATATTTTCATATGACTAACCTATTGGTCATTAAAATTTAATTTTTATTTATCTTATTCAGTAATTAAGAATTATTTCATAAATTCTTTGAAAAATAATGGTCAAAATTAACAGTTAACTGGAGAAAGAGGCTTTTAGCACACTGTTAATGATGAAAAAGTTAAATGCTAAGCATAATGATATTTAGTTCTTTAGACAAAAATAATTATTTTCATAATTTTATAAGTAATTATAAAGTTTTTATGGAAAAGAAGAATTCAGAAATGGTATTCATACCTTCCTCCTTCCAAAAAGTTGCATACATTATCATCTCTTTTTGATACTAATTGAAATGTCCCTCTAAGAATCTGTTGTTGCATGTCTTCTGGCTATACAAATACAAGTTATTATATAAATATAATAAATTTACTGAAATTTAATATATTATTTAAAAAATAATACATTTTTATATATATAAAAAATAAAATTTAAAAGAACATATCTGTATTATTACATTGATATTGGTCAATTGTATTATTGCAAAAAACAATTTTAATATTAAAAATTAGATTCATTAAATAATTGCACATCATACATAAAAGATTTTAATATTTTGTGTTATATCCTTGTTTTTGTAAGAAAAGTGATAGAATGTAATTGTAAAGCCCAAAAATATAGTACCAAATAAAAGAGACAACTTATAGGTCAGAGTTTATAAAAGAATCAGAAGTCAAATTGGTGCTATTTTCAAGATATACATACCTTTTTATATGAATCTTTAACACAATGTAACTGATGATTGCACATTTAATCATGTGTCAATAGGGCAAATTCTTAACTCTAAACTCTGTCCACTATAACTTGGCAGTAAGTGTAAACAAAAGTTATCATATTCATCCGCGACCGATGCCTATGATTGGCTTGTGAGAAATACGCCTCACAGAACACAATCTCATTCAACTTCCATAATTACCGTCATAAAAATTGCATAAATTCAGTGTACTTATGTTATGTCACAAATAGGAAAAGAACCTTGTATGAAAAATAGGACCTTGTATGTCACAAATAGGAAAGACCTTGTATGAAAAAGTTTTATTTCAAAACGTATTTACCGATTATTAGGCTTCTATATATTTGAATCACTGGAGCTATCATCGTCTAATCCTGGATTAATAATTAGCCTGTCTATAACGGCATCGATCATGCCTTCCAATTCCCATAAATAATCTTCTTCTTTTATTACGTGTTTTACACATTCATTCCATCTTTCAGCTGTCACCTCTCCGAATGCTGTCTCCACAAGCCGTTTTACATCAGCAAGCTTAAAAGTTGTATTGTTTCTCGTGACAAAATCTTTAACCTGGCTCCAGACCAATTTCCTTAATCAGAGTGTGCAGCGAAGATCTTTTCAGGTCTGGTAATTCAGTATCATTGTTAATGGATAGTAATAGCTTATTGAGAGTTGGAGGTTCATTGTTGAAAAAGAAAGTGCACTTTACGTCTAATCGCTGACCTTACAAAATCGTCACAAATGTTATCTAGCACACTTCGCTGACGTTTCCTTTTCTTGTTAGGACTCGAAATCTACCCTTTTGTCACTCTTTCTTTCCTAGCTCTATAAATACTCCTGACAGACACACCAGTAAGTTCAGCTGCTTTCTTCACAACATTATCAACAGGTAAAGTTGGATGTTCATCACTTAACATTTCGAAAACGTTAAGAATCATCATTTTATGACTACTACCTAAAGGCTTTCCTTGCTTATGTGTCACAACACGAGTAGAATTACCACTACTATCACCCATATCAATAAACGTCCTTACGAATACACAGATGAAGAGAAAATACTGGCTAATACCAGCAAGTTCAACCGTAATATTTACAATATTTAAATATAACTGATCTTTGAGGAAAAAATATTATATTATTACAATTTTTTCGATGCTATTGCTCTCAACTTACTACACCTGCAAAGTATTCAAAATTTAATAATAAAACACTGTTATTACAATAGAACTATATTGCGGAGTATCATTAGTGCAAATAGGACACCAACCAATCTGATTACTTTAGCCACCTATGTTTGTTTACACTTACTGCCAAGTTATAATGGACAGAGTATAAGTTCTAATTTAAATTTAATTAGCCACAAAACAACCTAACACAATGTAACATCTAACTGATGAAACAAGAATATATTGTGGAATATCATTAGTGCAAATAGGACACCAACCAATCCCGATTACTTTAGCCACCTATGTTTGTTTACACTTACTGCCAAGTTATAATGGACAGAGTATAAGTTCTAATTTAAATTTAATTAGCCACAAAACAACCTAACACAATGTAACATCTAACTGATGAAACAAGACCGGAAATCGGAACTTACTAAAAGTGCCGATTAAGTGTTAGAACTAGAACAAACAATGTTAGAAACTTATACTAATAATTGGAATAAATTCTCAAAACAGTTAAATAACAAAAAAATATAATATAAATAAAAATAAGGAGATGTATATGTTTAAGAATAAAATTACATTTTAGGCCTCATTTTGACCAGCCTTTTTTGTACATCTTTCTGTTTAAAAAAATATAAATTTATTAAACTCGAAACACTTACAAAAGTGTTAATAAATGCTTTATTAAATAGCCATTATTATAGCAAATCTATAAAACAGTATATCTCAAATAAGTCACCAATTTGACTTCTGGTCTCTTTGTGAACATTGACCTATAAACTGACTTCTTTCATTTGGTTCTACTTTCATCAGACGTTACAAGTTAAAATTTAACTTTACAAAATTGTATCATTTCAAGCAGGCATGTCAAACTGATTTTAGTTCAAGGGCCATTTAATGAGCCTGTATGATTGTCGCGGGCTACATCACATTTAAAATTTTTTTAAATTGTGATGTGGCCCACGACAATCTTACAAATTTTAGAGTAAGGATTCAAAAATATAGATAGGATAATTAAAAATATTTTGTTATCAAACAACACCTCAATTGGCTGTTCGTATGCGTCCTCTTTTAAACTCGAGTGACGAACACTTCCGCACTCGCTCATTTACATACTTATACGTAACAAGTTCAAAGTTATTAGTTTACAGAGTAATTCATTCATGTCATTATCTTTACAGTTAATTTATAGCGTTAGAAGTCACATTTTCTGTAAAAACAAAAGCTTTCCATTAAAATTTTAAAAATTCAAATATTCATAACTATTTACATTTTTTAAATAAGTAATAACACAACAAATAAATCTTTAACAAACCCGTTAGTGTGTCCTTTATACACGTCCTTCAAAGACAGATTGTTTGGAACTTGATTACTGTATTTGTCTATCCAAAAAAATACAGGTTGTCATTTATGGCTTTTTGTTTTTTGATAAGAAATTTCACACAAAACGATGTAGTCCTGTCAGGAAAGCACTCAGTTTGTGTCACCGATCTGAAAGATCACTGTCATCTGTGCATTTAAGTCGAAAAGGCCAATCGAAAAATCTCATGCAATTACATTTCATTAAAATCAAACTAGTGTATAATAGTTTATGACATAGCTATGAAGCGAGAGTTACTTCCTATTATCTCATAAAATATTGTTTTCATTTACATTTTAGTTAAGAGCATTGGGGGCCACAAAAAATCACATTGAGGGCCGCAAGTTTGATTGAATATTATCAATCAAATATCAAATCTCAAGGATCTAAATCATTCTGAACACAACTTATTTTTGTATTTTTTTTAAGTCTCTTATTCTTCTTTTGTTGCTTTATTACTATTTTTTTTAGTCTAACTGATGATTAATCTACATGTGCCTATTTCTGTTTGTTATTCAGAAAAATGATCATTGGCATAAAATGTCTATTGTGAATGTTTTTACCAACAGAACTTCCTAATTCTGACATGACTTTAGACTGGTATCTTGACTGAGATATCTCTTAGAAGAATTTAAGGATGAATGTATTTTGGTATTTCATTTATAGATGTGAGCTGTTAACTAGTAAGGTGAATAGATAAGGTTACGCCTGTAATTTGGTTCATTGAGAATCAACTACTCATTCTTTGCCATTGAATTTCCCTAAAGTTATATGATGAAAATATTCACTGGCAAATGATTATACAGGTTAGAAAGAGAATATTCAGTTTTATTTTCTCCCACAAGAAACAGCATTACATCACAAACATCTTTGTTTAAAAAAAAAACGAAATTGGAAATCTGCCGGAGCCTTGGTAGTCTAGCTGGTAAGGCGTCGGGACGGTAACCAAAGTCCCTGGTTCGATCCCAGGCCAAGGCAAATTTTTAATTTCGGGAAATTAGTAAAAATTAAAGTTCAATTATTAAATAATAGATGGCGCCACCTTAGCCTAAATTTAAATTATTAATTATTAATCCGATAGATGGTGGCACCGTAGCATAAATTTAAAAATAATTATTAATTTGGCAGTTAATACAAAAAATAACCGCTGGGGGAAGTTTGGCTAGTATAGAATCATTGGAATCGCGTAAATCCCCTAGATGAATGAAGATTAAGATTTAAAAAAAAAAAAAACATATTTTAAAATAGATGTTTGTACAATTTATTGATTTTTGTTACTTTAAATGCTATATATATCCTTCTTAACTATTAAATTATGTATAATCATCATGTGAGAGATAAGGTAACAACCTAACTTAACCTACCAGAAAGCAAACATTCCAGTTAGAACATTAATCTAT
Source organism: Olivierus martensii (assembly GCA_000484575.1). Taxonomy (NCBI): domain Eukaryota; kingdom Metazoa; phylum Arthropoda; class Arachnida; order Scorpiones; family Buthidae; genus Olivierus; species Olivierus martensii. Next base: position 68,904 of record AYEL01084924.1, read on the forward strand.
CAAAACAAGTTATAAAGTTTTGCTGCTATTTGAATTTAACAGTTTTTTAGAACAGTCATTTTAAAAAAATATTTAATAGTCACAAACTCTAAGTGCAACTTATAGAAACTCAAATCAAAAGGATTTATAGAATTTCATTGCATAATCTTTGAGATATTTCAATCTAAACTTACATGACACTAATGAGGATAAGAAGAATTATGATGATAGTCAAAAATTTAAATCTTAATTTTATATAAAAATAGATTGAAGCTGTTGATTTTTTATATAAATGATAATTTTTTTTCATATATAAAAATCTTTTTGTATATGAGAAGATATCTATGTAAGCAAAAAGATAGAAGATATACATAGAACATAGAAAACATAGAAGATATTATACCAGAAAAATCAGATCAATCTGTTTTTCTGGTATAATACAAAATGTCATTAGTCAAGGTATAGTGTCTTGACTTACCTACTATTTCTGCGGCTAATGTTGGGTCTGGAGATAGAAGATATTTTTTGAAAAATAAATGTCCAGAAGTTTTACATTAGTGCTTGATTTAATTTTATATTAATATTAAAATAATTATTAGAGATTAAAAATAATATCATTAAAAACTAATGGTACATATTATAAATATGAAAAATAATTTAACAATCTTTTAACAAAAAAAATTATAAATTAATTTCATATAATGAAATTTGCATAATATTTAAATTTTGAACAGCTGTTGTTTTTATTGTTACCCTGACACTCGGGGTTTATATTACAATTTACATTTGTTTTTACAGATGATGCATTCTCTGTTAGACTGTCTGCTAATGCTCACTTTTTCTGTGCAGCTGAAGAGGGGCAGTCCAGTCAAAAAGCACTTCTGTATCTTTAATTTTATTTTAAGGTCCTATTAGCTAGTTCAAATTTTATTTAAATTTATATCTATACAATTTTTGATTATATATGTTCAAGAAAAATATTTAGTCAAATTTAAAATTAATAAGATCAAATTTGAGAGAGATATCATATCATATTCAAAACAACTTTCATAAATTTTTTAATAATTTTCCTTTTTTTTTTGTATTTTATCTTATCTTTGATATAAAGAATGGATATTATATGACTATAAAAATCCACTGTTTACTTTATGATTAGGTATCTCCTCACTTCTTCTTATCTGATAACTGTGAGAAAACTTAGGTGGGCTTAAATTATATAACAACAGTATTAATTTAATATACAATTTTAACTAGAACCAATGTCAAATATGAAACAGATCAACTATATGATTTTGATTATATAGTAAATCTCAAATTTTTGACAATTTTCAAAATTTTATTTTAAATTAATTATTTCATATTAATTCCAGTTTGAATCTGATTATTAAATTAAAGAATTTAATAAATTACAAATGAGTATGTTATTTAATTCACATTAATTGCAGTTTGAATCTGATTATTAAATTAAAGAATTTAATAAATTACAAATGAGCATGTTATTTTCAACATGGAAATGCAGATCATAGAATGTTTTGAATTGAAAATTTTTATTCTTATTTTAATTTAAGAAGAAAGAATTTTTTAATTTAAGAAGAATATTCTTATTTTTTTTATACTTCATAAAGGCCAAATTCACATAAACTAAAAACTACTTAATTATACTATTATTCTTATTTTTTTATACTTCATAAAGGCCAAATTCACATAAACTAAAAACTACTTAATTATACTACATATAAAGTTCATTAATCCAGAAAGCACAATCAGCAGTAAAGCAAATCACATTTTTTAATATAGTTTAAAAAACAAAAACATTTTTATGTTTTTTAGATTATATTAAAAGAGTGATTTGCTTAACTGCTGATTGTGCTTTGTGGATTAATGAACTTCATAAAGGCAATATGAAGAGATTTCTCATTGCAATTACCAACTGTTTCAGAATTCCTTAAAATCCAAAGCAATAATGAAAAGTCATATATATTTTTGTTATTTCATATATGCTATTCTCTGATTTATAAATATCTAAACTTCCATAAAATATTTTCATAATGCTTTTTTACAACACAGAAATATGCATAAACACTAAAAGGTTTATAAGAATAAAATGCTCTTGGAAAATGCCTGTAAATTGGGATCTAAATTACTATTAATTATCATTGAAAAAATTAAAATGTGTTCCTGAGTTTAAAAAGTGTTAACTGGTTTTCACTGATATATAGGAAAATACTATCTAATTGAATAAAAGATAATAATGTGACTTTTACAACTAGCACTATTATAAAACAATATAAATAATGCAGTTTTCTTAGAGAAAGTCTTTAATGAAGCTAGATGCCAGTGTGGAAACACAAAAACTTTCATATAAACTACATGATAAAGCTATCATTTATCATCTGGAGTATTTATATTCAATTCCAAGTCTTATATTCCAGATGCTTTTAAAGAGATCTGGATTCAAGATAACCATGTGATAAAACAGTTTCTTCCCAATGTGGTCAGTTCAATTTCTACAGATTTAAAGAAGATCCAGGCTCAGCCTATTGAATCACATTTTCAACCTTCCAGTTGATCTTATTGGGAAGTCAATGATACACACTAAAATACTCTACCACTTACAAGGGAAGGAAGGGAATTGTCCGACGCCGATTTGGACCAAATTTTGGGTGTATTTAGAACTATATGAGTAATGATAATATGCAAAATATTATGTCCCTGTTTTGGGTTGTTAAAAAAATATACGAGGTTTCTGAAAATATCACACGCTTAAAACGCGTCGTTGGCGACGCGTTTTAAGCACTGCTGTCGGCAATAGCGGCGGATAACTGCGTTTCGCACTCAATTTTCACGTTCATTATTAAGCAAATAGATAGATATGTATTGCCAAGATGTAATTTTAGACTTCAATTAATGCCTTGCATATTATGCCAGCAGTTCAGGAAAAATACAATAATGACTAGAGGATAAGAGATTTTTATTGTAATAATTAATACAGTTTTAATATAATTATTGTTAATTAGAGATGACTCTATCTTCAGAATAGATGGAAAAAATTTAAAAATTCGTCGGATTCCTGAAGGGGCAACCAAACTTATGCAGCAACTAGACATCATGTGTTTCCATCAGTGGAAAGATATGATAAAGAGAATCCAGGAACGTGTGATAACAGACCAAGCGCCTATACATTTGCATGCACGTGACAACATCATCCGCATGAATTCTTTGGTGCTGAACCAACTACAGTCGCCACTATTCACAGAAATGTTTAAATAGGCCTGGGATAAATCTGGATTTTCGGTAACCACTACCAGGTTCGAAAACCTGCGAGACATATGTTTTGATGTTGACTATTATCAATGCTCGGAATGCCCAAACTCTACATTTATTCAATGTTCTTGGCCTGCTTGCCGAAAACCTTTGTGTTTGAACTGTTTTCTTGTAAATATGCACCAACATAATGAAAATGAACATAGTTATGAATAATTATATTAAAACTGTATTAATGATTACAATAAAAATCTCTTATCCTCTAGTCATTATTGTATTTTTCCTGAACTGCTGGCATAATATGCAAGGCATTAATTGAAGTCTAAAATGACATCTTGGCAATACATATCTATCTATTTGGTTAATAATGAACGTGAAAATCGAGTGCGAAATGCAGTTATCCACCGCTATTGCCGACAGCAGCACTTAAAACGCGTCGGAAACACGCTTAAAACGCATCGTTGGCGATGCGTTTTAAGCGTGTGATATTTTTAGAAACCTCCTCCCCTGTTTAAGGCTGAGACTAAAATCCATGACGGTCGGGGAGTTCATTAGATATTTGTTGTTTACTTTTTTTAAATATTTTTGTATTTAACTGCTAATGATTAATTACATATACGAAAAGAATGGGTTATATAAAACCTCGTATATTTTTTTAACAACCCAAAACGGGGATGTAATATTTTGCATATTATCATTACTCATATAGTTCTAAATACACCCAAAATTTGGTCCAAATTGGCGTCGGACAATTCCCTTCCTTCCCTTGTTAGTAACAGCTGGCTGGAAAATGGGGTAAGTCATATAGGGATCTCAGTAATGGCTGCTTTATTACTAATCGTTGATAAAAAAAATCAGCATAAAATAAGATAAAAAATGTTTTTAAAAGTTGATAGGTATCATTATATGACATTATAAAATATTATTTTCAAGAAACCATTAAATTCATAAAATCAAGTTCAAATTAGGAGGATTAAGATATTTACTATAAACAAACACATTAGAAAAATATTTTCAGTTTAAGAAAACAGTCTTCAATTCTAAATTATATAAATAAAAAAAAGAATAATATGAACAAAAGAATATATTTTTTAATCAATTTATATAATATAAAACTGAAGATGATTTACTCAAAAATCATTTTTCTAATGTGTTTATTTACAATAAATATTTCAAATCCTACTAATTTGAGATAGTTTTTATGAATTTAATGCAATTTTGATTTTGATAGATAAAATTTTAATTTATTTATTTTCAAGAAAACATTAAACAGAATAATTCAGTGGGAGAATCAATCAAAAATCAATAATGTAATATGAAATTGAATGCTGTTATCAACAACAAAACATAAAAGCATTTGAAGTCAATGAAAATGTCATTTCATAACATTCATAGAAAACTGGACATCATTATTTTTTTATTGGATGGCAACATGGTAAAACAGTGGCTCACAACCAAGAGGATCCAGGTTCAGTTCCAGATCTTACAGAAGATTTTTATCTGATTAAGTTGGTCCTGAACCTATGAACCTCATCTTGGCCAGATTAGCCAAGTAAATATCATGCTTTCTGTAACTCTCAAGAATTCAGAATTGAATTTGTTTCCATTTGAAATATAGAATTTCGAATACATAAAATAGAATAGATAATGATATTGGCATAGTTTATATTCCTCCATATTAACAAGGCATGTTTTAATCAACATAAACAGTCATTCATAGCAGCATGCATACTGTAATAACAATGCAAGATGAGACCACATATTTGTACATATTTTATAAACATGACACTACAAAACATTCTCTCTTTATAATGTAATGTATCTTTTGCATGTGATATATGAAAATAAGCATATTATTATTAAAAGAATTTTATATACCTATACTATAGCAGTCAGAGAATAAATGATTTACATATGAATCAGTGTTTTATATTCATTTTATGATTCACACATTTATTAATATAATCATATGTGACAATAAAAATGCTGACCAGTCAATATAAAAGTGCAAGGGAATTAACTTACTACAGGGTGATTTAATTATAATTGCACACCTGCAGAGTGACTTGGCTATATGATCAGTGATATTGGAATGTGTGTTGTGTATTATTATTTATGGAAGGAAAGCATGACTTTTTCCAAGGAGCAGAGAATTTTTTTTTGTTGAGGAATATTTTGAAAAGCAATCTTATGCACATGTTGAAAGATTTCATTTTAATGATGAAATAACAAATATTTCAATAACATGTGCATAAGATGCTGTCATTCTAAATATTTCAACCATTATATGAACCATAAACTGTTTTTGTTTAAACAGGAAATGTGGGAATAAAAGAACATAGAAGATCCAGTGTGTTGATGAAAGTTAAACCTATAGGAGTTGGAGACTGCAATACAACATTCCTCTAAAATACCTGCAGTATAAGCAGAGATCTATTATCACATGATTATCTCTGCAGATGTGCAAGATAATTAGATATTCTGTATAAATGGTAATGTTTTGGATATAGACTGCAACAAGTCATTTCTAAATTTGTTGGCTACAGGAATGATCGATAAGTTGTCCGTGTTACTATATTTTATTTTTATTTATTACCTATTTTCTACTTTATGATTCAAATTGTCTTATTGTGTGTATTCGATTAAGCAGTTATTAAATTTTGTTAATAATAATAAAAAATAGTTTCATATTTATGCATTATTTATTCTAATACACATCGTATTTAATTTACATTTTACATGGAAGAGAAATATTGTATCGAACACTATTATTATTTCACATTAAAAATTACTCATTTTCTGTAAGTATCCTATTAAATGGGGGTTAGCTCTACTGTATCTGGAAATTACTTTTATGGGTTTTTATTCCAAAAACTCTGCCAAATTAAAAATTAAACACTTAAAAACAAAGCACTAATTGCAGTTAAGCCTATAAAATAAGTATAGCCTAAACATTTATTTGATTATAATTTATGCTATATTGCCACACCTTAGTGGAAACATAGCATAAATTATATGTTAATTCTGTATGGATAGTTAGCAATTGAAATAATTTTTCAGCTGCTATAAGTGCTAGTTAAGAAAAACTTTAATAACATACAAATATTACTAAACGTTTTTGGTGTAACGCCATCATCAGATACTTCAAACTACACGATGATGGCGTTATGCCGAAAACGTTAGTAATATTTGTATGTTATTAAAGTTTTTTCTTACGTTTTTGGTGTAACGCCATCATCAGATACTTCAAACTACACAATGATGGCGTTATGCCGAAAACGTTAGTAATATTTGTATGTTATTAAAGTTTTTTCTTATTATCTCAGCTGCTATAAGTGCTAGTTATTTCAATTGCTAAGTATTTGAGTTTAAGCAGTTTTTAAAGTCTTTATATGTATGGATAGTATATGATTTTTGTTAAATTATTTTTTAATGTAAAAAATCTTTACCAGTTTAATGTATTATAGTATTTATTACTCTATTATTTAACTAAAATTTATAGAATTGTTTTTTGTTTTACTTTGCAAGCCAAACTATGTACATAATTGAATATATGAAAGACTATATTTAAAGTTTTGTATTCTAAAAATAGAAAACTGAAAAGAATCTCTTTGGAAGATTGAAAACATTTTCAAATAAATGTTTAGCCTTATTTTATGAACTTAACTGCAATTAGTACTTTCTTTTAAGTGTTTAGTCCATTATAGGTTGATAAATAGCCATGATGGAATTAACTGAACAGTTGAAAGATGGAGTTCAATGGGCCAGTCCTGGACCCCTCCTAAAAACTAGAAATTTGGGACCCAGAATTGAAATCAGATCTTCCAAAGTGGTGGCAGTGAACTGGTCTACTTGATTGCCAATAGTAAAGTTTCAATGTAATAAAAATTATTGTAATATGATATAAATTATACATTATATTATAATAGTTATTATTTAGCTTCTGTTTAACAACAAAAATATATGAAAATTTGATTTATCCAAAATTTTCATATAACAAAGTAATACTTAACTTGGGAATGTCTGTTGTTGATAATTTCAGGTAAAGTGAATATTACAATTTCACTAATATTCAAAACAAGATTTGGCCTAGCAAAGTATTTGTTCTCTATATAAATACAATAATAAATCCCATGCACACATATATACAGATTCTAGACATTTAATCTAAACCAAATGTCAATAATTAAATATAAATTAAAATAAACCAACAACACCTTATGTACACTATAGTATCTTCCTCCTTGTTCAAGTACTGTATTAAGCATAGAACTGTTATTTGATCTGTCAATAATAATTTTATCAAACGATTCTTTATCTTATATCGAATTACATGCATTATATTTTTATATTTTCAGATTCTCTTAAAATGCAATAAATCATACTGAATTATCATATACATATTTCAGAACACTTATGTTTTAGCAATAGTAGTCTAATAGATCATTAAATATTAATGATCTTTAGATACATCTTCATGACATTGCACTTTTTATGTTACATAATTGTATAATCTATTTAATGAATTATGTCGCAGATTTTGCCACACTCGCGTTTGATAAAAAAAAGCGATAAAAGATACAAATAAACCGTGCATATTTAATTAGGACATAAAAATTAAGACTTCGTTGGTTATTTTCTGGATCGTAATCTTAGAATTGAACTTACATAATGCTGGTAGAACTTGGATAGTCTAGGTTTTCCATGATTGTTAAATACTAAAATAGCTTTGATCATTTCTTTTTCAGCATAAACCGAAAACAAATTCAAACCTTTCGCTCAACATGGAGGAGATAAACAGCGCACTCTATATTTCCGGATGATTGGCCGAAGCGGTCAATGATAATCAAGATAATAATAATGTCAACTCTCAATCATTATAAATTATTATTATACTATTTAATTTAAAAATTATAATTTTGCATTATTTTATTAAATTTCAAAATATTATGAAGCTTTATACTTTTTCTTAAAATTTTCCTCAAAAAAAAAAAATAAAAAAGAAATTATAGTATTGTACTGTATTTCTCCGATAATAAAGTGTGGCATAAATTTTATGTGGTTCAACAACAAAATAATGTACTGCATACATAACGCGCTATTTCGTAATTTCCGTTATATAGAATGCAATGTTGTATTTCTGATAACATATGTATCACGAAAAGTGTTAACTAACTAGAATTGCTAAAACTTTGGTATGTTTTTAAAAATTCGAACTAACAATCTAAGAAAAAGCTCAAGATAGATCGAGTATTCGAACTTTTTTCGATAAATATTATTTGTTATCTCATTGCGTTTGAAAGTCCACTAATCACTAATGAATTTATTTATAATCGTAATGAAAAGTTTGTTATTTGTTTTTCTTTGGTGATACATGAATCATTTGATAAACACATCCAAATTGTTTCGGTCATATTCATTCGTAGAATCTACTGAGTATATATAAATATAAAAACAAAATTAAAAACGCTGATACAGAAAACTTCGTTAATTCGAAATACTTGAACTGAATAATAGGGTTTCAAGTTACGCGATTTCAAATTATACGATTTTTTCAAAGAATTTTCTTGCTACTTGGGCAAATCCTTTTATTTTTTAAATTCATCATAACATACCTTACTTTTACATATAATATGTATAAATTAACATTTATCATATATGTGTAAAGAAATTTTTCTGAGATTTTTAATATTTTTCTGAAAACGTTAGGAAACTAAGATCTAATTCTAAAAAAAATCAATTTTCCATAAATGGATTTCCCCTTTTCTGAAAACGTTAGGAAACTGCTGTTACAGAAATATTCCAATACACAATAGGAATAAACATTCTGTCCCTTGGTGGACTCCAACACTTAATGGATTTCCATTTAAACTTAGGATTTAGTCAGGTTACCCTTTTTTAATCCTCAACTGCCGAATTTTTATTCATTCTGCATTATTGCAGCTGTTTTTCCATCATAGCTGAAGTAAGAAGTAGCTTTTTCATAAGTCGTCGATACGAAACACCCATATCTTTTAAACGACGTCCAGTTTTATTGATGATTTGGGGATGCTGTCATCCTAAATATTTTGAATTAGTGTCTTAAAGATGCTTTTCTGTTCTCGACGCAAATATCTCTTATTTTTCTCTCATTTCTGGGCCTGATAATTTTTCTTCGCCCATACTTTTCCTCCTGATTTGGTGTTAATTCAATTTTAGCCTTGAGTTTTTGTTTGATTCTAACCACTAAAGATCACGAAACTTTTGAAATCGTTTTTTATCCATAATAAGAATTTTGATCTCACAAGACAGAAATTTTTCGTGGAGTGAAGTTTCAGTTTTTCCCATATTGAAAAAACTTAAAAAAAAAATAAAATTCAAAATTTGTATAGTATTTTGAATTATTTCAGTTGTATAAGTAAAAATTATCCCATCTACATATTAAATAATAACCCAGATAAACACAAAACATTGACAAAATCCTTCAATTAACTTAAAATTGCAACGAAACATATGGTTGCCAACCATGACTTGCACAAAATGGTCTCAAAACGAGTCGGTATTGACAGTAAAGTCACAGAAATGAACCAGAACTTAGCAATGATATGTATATTAAAATAATAATAATTAAAATTATTACTTTTTATTTTAAATGAAAAAAAAAAAAATACTCTCCCTCAAATATTCATTAATTTTTGCAAGTGGCTCTAATAATATGATCACCCACTGTATACCAACTGTTCATTTATTCTTACAAGCATTGTAACTATGGCATTTTGAATTGCACACAGAACTTTTTGACATCGACACTTGCACTTATTATTATTACAATAACTTATGCAGAGGAACATGTCTTTTTTCTACGGAACCCAGAGGAACGATTTGTTGGATCCCAGAGGAAAGACCTGATGCTTTCCGTAGCGTACTACTACAGACACGTGCCCTGATCTGTTTCAGAACACTCTGTGGTTGTTTCAAAACGTACTCTCTCTCAATATTCATTAATTTTTGCAAGTGGCTCTAATAATATGATCACCCACTGTATACCAACTGTTCATTTATTCTTACAAGCACTGTAACTATGGCATTTTGAATTGCACACAGAACTTTTTGACATCGACACTTGCACTTATTATTATTACAATAACTTATGCAGTGGAACGTGTCTTTTTTCTACGGAACCCAGAGGAAAGATTTGTTGGATCCCAGAGGAAAGACCTGATGCTTTCCGTAGTGTACTACTACAGACACGTGCCCTGATCTGTTTCAGAACACTCTGTGGTTGTTTCAAAACGTTCAGAATATGTATTGATTTTGGCAGAGTTGCCCACAACGCGTTGTGATCGTCTTACGATGGCCACGAAGCGAAATAATGTTGAGCATCGGTGTTTGGTCATTTGGAACTGGCCATAAAGCGGTTTGGCTGTTTTTTATTCCGGTCATTGTGCGATTTTGGTGTTTAGGAGTTACATATATTAAGACGATCACAACGCGTTGTGATCGTCTTAATGTTGAGCATCGGTGTTTGGTCATTTGGAACTGGCCATAATGCGGTTTGGCTGTTTTTTATTCCGGTCATTGTGCGATTTTGGTGTTTAGGAGTAACATATAAACTTATAATAAAGAAACAAGTTACATCAAAAATTCCTGTTTCAAAAATTTATAATAATCTAATGAAGATTATTAAAAATTGAATGTATAAGTGAAATGAAACAGTTAAAATAAAAAGCGTGTGAAAGGGAAGTGCAATTGAGTTTTTCAAAATAATACAGTATTTTTTATTATCTACGAATAATCCTGCCATCTATCTGCTAAATTTGATACTAATTATAGCAAAATTATCGAAATTTATTATTATTTTTAACATTCCCTGTCAAATCCTTTTAAAACTGGCGGAAACAGAACTATTTATCAAAATTTATTGGTCCTAAATCAATGATTTCATTAAAATTAGAATTTCTTAGCATTTTTAAATAAAGAAAATAGCTTTTGAAACTTCCCTATTTACAAAATGAGTCGATCCTCTTGTTTCAAGTTATGTTGCCGACCTTAAAATGACGTTTGTACATAACAGTTAATCCTAAACTTACTGATATTTTAAATAAAACAAAAAATTAATTGATAAACATGTAAACAAGCGAAGAATTTGAAGTATAGTCAGCTGATTATTTGATTCGCCAATAAGGAAGCATCCATAAATTACATCACGCTATTAGGGGAAGGAGGGAGTAATAGATATATGACGACGATAACGTAGGAAATGGAGGAAACGTGCAAATTGTAACGTCACACTACGAAAAAAGATTAGGGTTTTACATGTCTATAACTAAAAATTCTTTCATTAAAATATTAAATGTTTATATTTAATTGAAGAATGATCCCAAAACACGTTCAGTCCATTTCATGAAAAAAAATGATCAAAATGGACAAAACGTGTTTTGGGATCACACTTTTCAATTGTTTCAAAAATAAGATTATAATGTAACATATTTTGATAGAAATTAGTTATAAAATGAAAGACAGATATTTGGTTCTCAGATATATATCCAATTGATTGAAGGTTTATTTGGAAGTTAAAGAATCAAGGTACGTGTAAGAAACTATTAGTATAAAGTAATTCGTATTTATTATTATTTTATATATTTTTACATAAAAACGAAAAAGTTTAAGTAAAAAGAGAGATCTTTAAATTTTTGATATCACAGTCAGGATGGTGAAGTCTGTCAGTCGAAAAAATGACGAAGGGGAGAGAGAGGATCAAATTTATTCTAAAAAACATGAGGTAATTTATGAATAATCCCTAATTAAGACTGTAACTTCATCGTCATTCGTCGAATATAATATTTTTTTCGCTTATCTGATTAGTTAAAACATTTCAATTTTGAAATAAAATTAACTTAGTAATGATAAATGCGAAATAAATATTAAATAACAAAATCATGCCATTTATAAGATCCAAACTTTGTTGAATTATAAAATAGCGGTTCAACACAACTAAATAAACAAAGTAAATATGAATTAAGGAGGAGACATTCTTTTTCAGTTTGATATCATGAGATACCTTTAGTGTGGCTCCATACCATGAATGTCAAGAGTTAATATAAAATAATTTCTTTTTGAGATAGATATAGGAGTTGTCCATTTACCATATAAAATCAATTAATTTTAAACATTTAATAGAAAATGGATTTAGTAGATTTTTCTAAGCCTTTCATATATAATTAGTAGTAAACATATAATGAATTATTTATTAAGTGGGCCCATGTATTATTTTTTCGTCTGTAATTGCCTTTTTAATATCCTGTATAGGCCTGCCATATATCTGTGAAACATTGATATGTTATGTTGCAACTTTTAAACTTTCTTTTCGGATCCAAAACCTCAGCTTGTGTCCTAATATATGTTCTTATCATTTAATTTATGAAAATAAATCATAAACACAATAATATATGTTCTTATCATTTAATTTATGAAAATAAATCATAAATATAAAACTTTAGTTTTGGCATCTAATCCTAAAGCAAAACTTGGCATCTTTTCCGTTGATCAGAGCAAGATGAGCAACTTTTAATCACGTGACTTAATATTGCTAACTTAGAATAACATGGAAAGCAAAATGTTCTTTAAAGAATCCACTACAACATATTAAATATATTAATTTTCACTATGCTGATATTATTACGATTATTACTTCAAATATTAAGTATAATTTTCGGATGAAAATTCTAATACTTGCTGAGAATTTCCATTTCAAATGCGAATCGTCTGATAATAACCATCTATAATATAATCTATAACGTATTCCCATAAACCCGCCTAAAAATATATTTTTGGCGGGATTATGGGATTTAATAATTAATCATCTTCTATCGTCATCTGTTCAAATACTAAGGAACTAGAGAAAAATACGTTACTTCACCGATTACTATCTTGTCCCAATTCACTAGAGAGGAAACTTTTTGGATCTCTATAGATTTTTTTTTGGCATTTTTACGCCCCTTTCTAATCAGGAAGATTATTAAGGGGAGGGGCCAGTTCCAACCACGGGCTGCACCCACACCCTTGGATGGTGAAGGACGGGGATCGCCGGGAAGGGCCCAGCACCCCAAAATATTTTCAGGAGATTTGCTGCGCCCGGGTCCTCCTGCGTGGCACGCCAACGAGTTACTACTCGGCCATCCTGTCACCGATCTATATAGGTTAGGTTAGTTTAAGTAAGCCTGCGTATCTCACGAGGGACATTCTATATTTGTCGGCGGACACTTATAGAGCCCGTCACTGGCTGGCCAACACTCATGATGGAGTCAACCGGATGGTAGAAGGATAGAGTTCAACGGCCGGGACCGGACCCATCCTGAAAAACAAGGGTGTGGGATCCGGATTTGAATCCGGATCCTCCAGAGTGGTAAGCCACGGCCTTTGCACGCTGCCATTTGGCAGACCGGATCTATATAATTTTTTTTTACTTTCTTTGAGGAAGAAAGTTAAATAAGTAGTTTAAATTTTATATAACTGCGAACTCCTACTTAAACATATATAATTAAAGAATTTTTGTCCCAGAACTTTAGAATGGTACGCTATTTCGGTAAGAAAAGCAAATATAAAAAATATAATATATTCAACGTATATTCATACATATTCAGCAATATATATTCAACTTGTAAAATATTAAATGATACAGCTATTCGTGCCATATTTATGGAAGAAGAACCGCCTACAACATTTCAAATAAAATAGAAATATAATTTTTGATGAAACAAAGAGATCGCTATTATTTCTTTTACTATTGGATATATTGCAGCTTATTAAATGATAATTTTTGATGAAACAAAGAGATCGCTATTATTTCTTTTACTATTGGATATATTGCAGTTTCAACGCTGATAAAAATTAAAAAATCGGATTACTACAGAAATTTATTTAACTTTCTATATTTCACAATATGTTGCATATTTCTTCATTGCTGTACGTGTAAAATTTACAAGATAATGAAAAAATTCTCATAATATCACAAGTTTAGGTAGTACAAATCAAGTAACAGACATAAAATTTATATTTAGTTCATCAGCTTTAATTTAAAAACACAATCTAACACAAACAAATCGTATTATCTACTCATCCGCTTGACATACATTCGAAAAATAATTACTTTTATTAATTTAATCACCTAATATTAACTACTTTAGATATAAATACACTTCCAATATCTGTAAAATATATAAATTATATATTATTGAAGATACATTATTTTGCAGTCTACTGATAATCAAAAATACGAGAATTGGGAATGCTTTATTTAACAATTTTCCTAACCGATATAACTATCAGTTTAAACTGCAAAATTAAACTCATTCATTAAACAGAATTTAATTACGCATAATTCAATATTTCCTACATTTAATCCTAAAATATGGAAGAAAAAACAAGCATTCTGTTTGATCCCGCATGCTTGTTCTTTCTTCCATTAAATTATTTAAAAATTATAGTTTTATGCATGGCATCAATTTTACTTTGAACCGTATTTAATTTAATAATAATTAATGCAGTAATAAAGTTAAGTTTAATTTTTATATTTCTTCTGATTAATAAAATTACATTTAATCCAATATTTCAGTTTTCCAATTTTGGTTAGGTTAGGTTTATTACGCCGCCATATCCTCATGGGATATTCTTTATCTGGCGGCGGCCATTTATAGCTCCCATCACAGGCTGGCCAGCACCCATGATGGAGTCAACCGGATGGTTGAAGGATGGGGTTCAACAGGCCGGGCCCGGACCCCTCCTGAAAAATTGGAGGTGTGGGACCCGGATTCGAACCCGGATCCTCCAGGGTGGTAAGCCGAAGCTTTACCACGCGGCCATCCGGCCGACTTTCCAATTTTGATTCAGTCGCATTAATTGCTTTCTGATAAAGTTTACAAAATTATTTCGAAGAACAGAAGATTTCGAAAATTTCGTTGTTTCGCCTGATTCGTCTGTCGTGTCATCAGAGTAGAGCCCATTGGCAATCTCAAAATATATCTGTCTGATTCAGAGTGGAGACCATCTGGCACTTTCCTGATTTCGTTTCGACTTGGCGAAGATTCAATAGACCATCAAATATAGAATGCACAGAGCTTCCCATCTATAAAATATAAAATAGTTACGATTTTCAATAAAAGTATTTTAAAATATTTATAAAAATATCTACGTAATACAAAATTAATCACTTTGGAAATTTCTTGGTAACATATATGCATCCACACATGGTAAAACATAATGATATCTTTCCGAAACTTTTCATGAAGTTTAAAATCTATACTTTTAAAAATATAAATTATAATATTAAATAATATTACACAACAATAAAAGAATGAAAACTTTACCTTCAACTTGAATTTCAAACTAAATTCACATTGAGCAAATCTTCTAATTTCTTGTAAAGAATTCTGCATCTAAAAAGATTAATTTTGTTATGGTCATATATTAATTTAATAAATAATTTAGAACTTACTGCAGCTGTAATAGAAGATAATATAAAAGCACACGCAACACAATCACCGGAACAAATTAGAAAATATAAAATTATTGCACATTTTGCTTCATTAGTCATTTCAACAAAAAAAAAAATGCCGTAACAACAGAAGCTGGTTTCTAACATGAGTATAAAATATATTATTGTAAAAAGAATATTGAAATTTGAAGTAAATAGTTCCGCGTATGTCTACAAATTTGCATGCCGAATCATTATTGTTTCTAACTCATATTCGGAATTATGAATTTCTAACTTTAATAGCGACAGCTTTTCGGATATTCTCAAAAACGATTCTTAAAAAAAAACCATGGATAACATGCCGTAACAACAGAGGCTGGTTTCTAACATGAGTATAAAATATATTATTGTAAAAACAATATTGAAATTTGAAGTAAATAGTTCCGCGTATGTCTACAAATTTGCATGCCGAATCATTATTGTTTCTAACTCATATTCGGAATTATGAATTTCTAACTTTAATAGCGACAGCTTTTCGGATATTCTCAAAAACGATTCTTAAAAAAAAACCATGGATAATAATATCGAACCGAATTGAAATGCTACACCAATAATTAATACAAACCAAATATTGAATTCTACAGTACAGACGAATCCTTCGTAAGGGATGGAATTTTTTAAATCGAAGAGGGGATACAAAACTGCAATAAGCAATGCTTGAAAAATTAAGATATTAATAAAAATAATGCTCATAAAGATAAATCGATGCTTATCAAATATTATCGAGAAACGAACTTTATCTGAATTATTCAATTTTCTCAATTTTACAAAAGGAGTGATCTGATTTCTTCTGGTCAATGTTACTGTAATAGGAACAACAAAAGCGAGAAGCGTAGGTGCGATTTTTATGAAAATCTTGTCTTTTCTGTAAACATCAAAAAAGCCAATACAAGGAATATTCTGTTCAATGATCGTTATTAACTGCAAAAATAATAACAAGAAATGTGCCCACAAAAAGAATTCTACAAATTTGAAATAATAAAATTTTAAGTTATCAATAAGAAAACTCTGAACTACTCGATTATGACAATTGCAAGGAGTAAATATCTCTAATCCGAATACCATGGCTGTGGAAACACTCGGTTCCAAGAAACATCTCAAACAAAATTCCGAATCAAGATAATTATTCATTTCGATTATAACTGAAAAGTTTTAAAATGTTTGGACAAATTCCAATTTTCTGTAATACTTTGGACTCAAAACTGAATCAAATTTTAACTGCTACGAATTTTTAGAAATTTACTAGTCACTCAAATTTTAAAACCAGCCAAAGTTATTCAGATAGCAAACAATGATAAAATTAACTGGAGAAAGACAAGTGAAGACTCCGTTGTCTGAGAAAATAAAGATTATTAATAACAACGAAGTCGATTTAAACTAATATGGTTTTCTATTTATCTGAGTATGCTGGCAATAACAATTTCGTGATTATTATTTGCCTACAGTGGAAAATTGAAAAGGACATTGTTTGCTTTTATTTAACTTCAAGGACGATATTGACTGAAATTCGATACAGTTCTTCAATATAAAACAAATATATTAGACTTTAGAAATTACTATTAGTAATTTTTGTTGTTTACATTTATCAGAAAAGGTTGATTTTAACTATCGATCGATGAATTCAGTTAATTGAACATCAAACATTTTAGTAATATTCAATTGAGAATGTTTCTATATATAGCTTTTGATTAAAGTTTAAAAATTTAATCTTACATTTATTGCATCGAACAGATTATAGCTACACGTATTGGTTATTTAAGAATGGAATGATTCATTCTGCATGAAATAATTAAAATATATGTAAATTTCTATTATAGAAAACCTTAATCTAATTTGAAAATCAATTATACATATTCGTTAACGTGTAGTGTCATTTATCGAGAAATATTAATTATTTAATATTATATAATTATGTTATTAATTCTATTATTGAAATTATATTATATATATACAAATACAAATATTAAGGTAAGGTATCTTAGATTTCCTTAGTTAGTTCACCTGAAGATGAACTAACTAAGTGAAAATATTTTTCTGAGAATACAAACTGTTTTCTGTTCTCCTCAATCAAATATGATAGATTTACAAGAGCTAAAATTAGATAGTCATGTGTTATCTGATTCTGGTGTCATGCATGTATTTCTAATGGCGTGTAATATTGTACCATAATGTAACTTTAGATAGCGATAAATAAGAAAAATTTCTAAAAGATACATTGTGAGTAGTACTTTTATTTCCCATTTTAGGTATTACTGAGTTCTAGGAGCCGATTTTCCCGATTTCATGAGAAAAGTTTATCGGGATTCGGGAATGGGAAAACGAAAAAATTCCCGGGAATGGGCAGGAAGGAATTCTCGCCCAGAAACACTAATAATGAAAGATGTACATGAATAAGGCATGATAAGATCCTTTTCTTGGCTAAGCCATATAGTATATGCTACATTGACATCATTACTGTTTTTGTTCACCAATGTACTCTCTTCTCTCATCTAAGAACAGATAAATGCCATGTCAATCCTATGATATATTGGGAATTTATATTATTTCTGTGCTTAATAAGTTAGCAGGCCAAAAAGAGAAATATGTTGGAGTGACATCAAGGTTATCAAGGAAATGGATTGACAAGCATAAACATGACATTAGCATGAGAAATACATCATTGGCTAGGCATTTTTGAGGTAGACCTCAACATCAAATGGGAACATTAATTTTGAGGATTGAGATGAGTGTATAACAACAGGGATGCATCCATTGCAGAAATATTGACTATACAAGAATGTAGGTAGCATGTACTGTATATTATTATTAATGGCAATATGCCAGTCAATGTTCCAATATCATGGCAATGGGCCTGGAGAATATGCATTAGTATGTTAGAAAAGAGGTGATGATTTTTATCCAATCACTGTTTTTTTATATTGTATATATCAAGTATTTTGTAAATAGTTTTTAGCTTAAGTGCTTAATAGTAATTGTCCAGCATTTCTAACATAATCTGACTCATATGCTCTAATGAAGCTTTTGTATTTTGAATTAAGTTTTCAATTCTGTTCTAAAAATAATAGCTTGTTCTTTTATGTGCTTAATGACCTGGCCTCATTAGATCAAAAGTACTTTTCAATTATAATATGTATTTAATATTTAATACAAACATAGTTGGCAAGGTGGAGATATTATAAATAGTTGTATATTTCAATTGTATTTATTAAATGCATCTTATTGGTTGTACCTGTATGTTACTTTGATCCTAGAAGATTCTATATAAAAGAAATATACAGCAAGTTCCCTACTTCCATGGTTAATTTATTCTAAATTTCTGTATAAGTTAAAAATTGCAAAGTTCAACAATGTTTAAATTCAATATACATAAATACATTAATAAATATAATGGCTATATAAAATTAATGAACATATTAGGAAAAAAAAATATGAAAACTTTAGGGCATAACCGATATTTCAAAAAAAAAAAAATTGTTTAATAAGTTTTTTATTTTAGTTGCATTTGATAGAAATCTAGTAAAAATAAAGACTTGTACATCTATGTATTACTGAAACCACATAATTCTGGGACCTTGTTTTTAATACATACATGCACACATAACAAGCATGTGCACAAACCCACTTATAAAATAGATAAATATATGTATAAAAATTTATTTATTTTTCATTTATATGTACAGTATATATATAATAAAAATGCAAATAATGTTGATGTTAATGTGCTATAAAAATTTCAGACTTTAAATGATTTTTTAGTTATTGATGAATGCTGGCTTAGATTTCTTTAAGAAAAATAAATTAGCATTCTGATGATATCGATACTCAAATCAATCCTAGTTTATTGTACAGTAGGGCCTCAATATTCGCTGGGGTTATGTTCACAAAAATTGGCACAAAAGTTGAAGTTAAGATCCTATGGGAAAATGGGAGTTGGGGGCTGGAGTATGTCTATTTAATGTGGAATAATAAATAGTATGTACAGTACTGTATAATTACTTTTAATATTTATTTAAATTTATTATTACAATGAAGAAAAAGTTAAAGTACAGTACATACCAGTTGTATGTTACATACTGTATAACATACAACCAGTATGTACTATAAACACAACGTAGAAAGATTTCCCAGAACTAACATTTTTGTTCTTGTACAGAAATCTGCTGTACGACTCTAGAAAAGGTTATAACAGAGGTGATGGTGCTGATGATGTCTAGCCTCGTACTACACATCATCTGCAGTGAAAGGATCGTTTTCGTCAAGTTTTTCTTTGTGCTTCTTTGATTGTGATATCATACTGTTGCCGCTTGTTGATGGATACGACAAAGACTCTGTTACTGGATATTCAATTTTCTTGAAGAAAGAGGGAAGAGTTGGATGCTGGGCTTTTCTTCTCATTTCACTTTGTAGGGAGCCAGTAGGTCATCTAGACCATTTTTGAATTTCAGACTTCGTTCCATTATAGGATCAGCTGCTATAACATCTTCAGACAGTTCATCTGCAAGTTTCAAGATCTTATTCAAGTTCGCTAAAGTGAACTTCACTCTGTCTTCAGAACTTTTTTCTTCTTCCTCTTCAGATGATTCAAGCATTCCTTCCAGATCTTCTTCTGTTAGTTCATCATGAGAATTCATGAGTTCTTCAACATTATCCTTTGTTATAGTATCCTGAAATTCTTCACTGAATAATCTTCGAGCAACATCAACTGTGCAATTCAATTCCTCATTGATTTCTGCAAGAGGATCAGTATAATCAATAACATCATCTTTCCAAAGTATCAACCAAGCAGCATTAAGTGTGCTTTTTTTCAGTTCCTTCAGGGACTTACAAATTATTGTAAGAGCATGGGCGATTGTAAATTCCTTCCATGCGTTTTTCAAAGAAATAGAGGATTAGTCTCAATGATGCCAGAAATATGTTTGAAAGTGTGTCATGTGTAATAGCACTTAAAAGTCTTTGTAACGCCTTGATCCATAGGCTGCAACAATGAAGTGGTGTTGGGAGGAAGAAACACAACTTCAACCTGTGGAAGAGCAAGCTGTAATTCTTCAACTAGATGTCCAGGTGCATTATCGAGAACAAGTAAAACGTTAAATGCTAAATTTTTAGCCTTTACGTAATGTTCCACTTCACTCACAAAGCAGTGATTGAACCAATCCATAAAACGGAAGCTGTTACCCCAAGCTTTTGAATTGGCTCTCCAAAAGACAGGGAGGCAATTTTTGTTTGTGTCCTTAGTGCACTTGGATTTAGAGACCGACTTTTTTAGGAAATACGATTTTCCGAATTCGGTTCTTGTATATATTTCTCAAAAAGAAAAATACCGATACAGTAGCATCGATTTTACCATAAAGTCTCCAGAGGCATTGGCACACATCATCACAGTTAATCTGTCTTTAGCTGCTTTGAAACCTGGCGCTCGTTTCTCTTCCCTAGCAATATATGTTCGGGTAGGCATTCTCTTCCAAAAGCAGACGAGCCCTGTCTCGCCCGCATTAAAGACTTGTTGTGGTTGATAACCCTTTTCTTCGATTATTCTCTTTTAATTCCTCTGGATATTTAGCAGCTGCATCACGATCTGCGGAAGCCAATTCTCCTGATATTGGTTCCTCAATTTGTCGAACCAACCACTACTTGCAACAAATTTATTTGGATTGTCATCTGAAGATTCCGCAAAGCGTTTATAGAGCTTTATGGCTTTGGCTTTTATTATAGCCTTACTTATCAGCATATTATTCTGGTTCTGGTCTTCTATTCACAAGTACAGAGCCTTTTCTGTTTTCTCTATGTTCTTATCTCTTATTTGGGAAGTGTGCTTCAATGATAATGGAGTACCACCCTTTATGCTATGCCTAATTGCATCTTCCTTTTTCTTTATCGACCTAACTGTAGATTCATTTACACCAAAAAGTCTACCCACTTCAGCATAACTCTTTCCCTCTAGCAACATATTGAGAACTTCCAGTTTCTTTGAAAGGGTCATCACCGATTTCGCACGCTTACAAATATGGGAAGTTGTTGACTTCTGACTAGATGTCCTTTTTCCAGACATGATGATGTATCCTAGCACTCGATAGAATTAAGAAAATATATGGGATAACTGTAAAGTCCCGGATATGGAAAACCAAAACTAAAGCATAGAGTCCCGGTGGCAAAGAAAAAACTACAGTAATTCAGCAATTTTTTTTGAACTGTGTATCTAAGGAGCTTGTACTTAAATAAAGCTTTTTGTGTTTCTAATAGAATAAATTGTGATATTAATTTAAATAAATACTGTACCATACTGTATACAGAAATTTTTATTAAAAAATTTACGGAAAAATTTCTCCCTCGAACGGGGAAAACCACAAATAAGCAAAGCGCGAATGCCGAAAAGCTGTACAAGAAAGTCGGACGCAAATAAGCGAATCCGCGAATGTTGAAGACCTACTGTAATTTCGAGATATTGGAGTGTTAGGAAAACTGCTATAGTTTTGGAATTTACTGAATTTTCTTCATTTTTTTCAATATGATTTTCAGAGCTTTTACTTATCAAAATTCTGATTATACATTAAGATATGTTAATTTTCGAAATTTAAAGTGTAAATTTTGCAAAATCTATATCTTTAAAATTAAAAGTCATGATATTAAAAATCTCCAAGATAGTTTCTGCAAAATTACAAAGGAAAGAAAGATATGACATATATAACTGCTATCTTCAATATGAAATGGAAAGAAAAATGTTTTAATGCCAAAAATAAAATTACAATGAGCTAAAATAAATTTATTGGTTGCCATAAATATAAAACTTTTACATACATACATAAAATTGACAACAATTATTACTTACAAATTGGCATAACTTAAGAATTACATAAGTCTGGATCAAACAAAAAAAATCTGAATTATAATTGAAAAGCATTTTTTTATTATTTATAGGAAAAAAATCTTCACACTTATGAAAACTTTAAAAATTGATTAATTTTAGTTTATTTTTATTACTAAATGAATCATAATTTGTTTCATTTTTTATTATCAGCATAAAATGCATAATCATAAAAAATGCTTGTTTAAATTATCAAAAATTAAAAAGCAATTAATCAATTGTTTGAAAACTATTTTCATTACATTTAAATTAACTTAATAAACAAGATATAGATTACAATATATTAACTTGAAAGTTTCAATTCATTTTAATAAAATTGTAATTAATTTTACATTTAAATTTGATAAAAAAAAAAAAAAAAAGTTGATTCCTTAAATGATTTTCATTGATTTAGTAAAATACAGGGTGATTATAAAGTTTTGATCCATTTCTGTGAAAACAGATATTAGAATTAATTTTCTTATTTAAAAAAACAAAAATAGATAAATTTAATTTTATGGTATACAAATTTAAAAATCCAAACTGGGAAAATTACATTGATTATTTCTATTATTTAAAATTTAACCAAAAAACATATAACAATTTTAGAATTCATTTGAATCTATAGTATACAATTAATAATACATGAAATTTTTAAATTACTTTTTATAAAAATTTACTTTAATTGATTTCACAATTTACATTAAAAATAACTTTTTTTCACTGATAAATGAAATATCAAATTTCAGATTTAACAAAATAATAAATAAAAATTAAATCCAAAATTAAAATAAAATTATACAGGAAAGACAAATTTTATTTATTATTTTATTATGTCTGAAATTTGAATTTGTTCTCCCTGTATAATTTTATTATTTTAATTTTGGATAACTGAAATATATATACTAAATAATATTAAGCTACATTAATTAAAAAGCAAAGAAAATAATTTTAAAGCATTTAAAATTTTAATACATTGCTATATGCTATTTTATTGCTTTTACTATAATATTTTGTTAGTTTACTTCCCATAAAAATACACAAGACATCCAGGACATTTATAACTTTTATTTTCATTATATAAAAGATCTGATCATTGCCATACCCTCCATATTAGAATTGAAGAAGATGATCTGATAAATTTTAATCTAAAACTTTTAAGATTTGATAACTTTTTATTCTAAACTCAAATTATATATAAGAATTATTATTTTTTTTTATAAAAATCAGGTGTCAGTACTCTTTACTATCTGGCTGTATGCAACAGACTAGTCATGTACCATCATAACCAGATTTTAGAATTAGATGCCAATACACCTTACCAGCACATACCATCACAAAAAAATGTTATGCATATGCATTGTAGATAGTTAACAGCAAATCCAGAAAAAAATAGAATAATAGAATATCATAAAAATCATTTTATATATTTGAATTTATACTTTAATTATTAAACCACTTTAAAAATTCCATTCTTCTAGATTAAAAAAATAAATATTAAATATTTTTTCTATGATGTTTAGGAGAGGACTATATCCATTATCCGAATGAAAACTTCTGAACAAATTTAATCGAAAATAATGTTAGATTTGTTTATTTTAGTAATAATAAAATTATTAAAGTTAAGCCAATTATTCGAAAAATTTTATCATTACATTGAAAAAATATTTAATATTTATTTTTTTAATTTACATTGAAAAAAAAAAAAAAAAATCAGGCTAAACTATATATTGATTCTTCTATTAAATGAATATTCATTTTATATTTTGTAATTATGAAAAATAAATTATATTATTATACACAATATTTTATCTTTTTGCGAATAATATACTTGAAATAAAAAGTTATAAAATGAACTAATTATAATTTTATTTCTTAATTACAGCAAAACAGATAAAATAATTTCATAAATTAAACAATATTACTAATGTATTATTTTTATTTATGGAAAATATATTTTTTGTTGTTAAAATCTGTCATTTATACTATTTGAAAGCACATTTAAGAATAGGAAATTTTTCATTATAAATAAAATCATTCTACTTATTCATTGTTTATATATTAAATAAATAATATAAATTCATATATAGTTTTATGCAAATCTGATATATTTTAATGATAAAATTTAAGGCATTGTTTTATTTACATTTATATGAAATCAGGAAATTCTAAAATGCTTAATTTAAAAATAAAACCAATACTAATAATTTTTATATTTCGAATACACATTTTTGTAAAACAAAAATTAACTGTATCATTTACTTTCAAATCATGTGATTAGATAAATGCACATTTAAAATTATATCTATATTCTCTTTATATTTAAATATAATTTATAATAGTGTATTTAAATTTATGATTAATTTAAATCAGAATTGAATTAAATGACAGATACATATGCACAGTAATAAATCAAACTGAAGAATAGAAAATATGTTACAATTAAATGGTCTTATTCATAAAATAATTTTAAACTATTATTATGAATTGTTTGTTATTTGAATTAAACATTAAAATTTTTCATTCTCAAAAGAGGAAATCATTTAAAATACACAATTTTAAATGCTTAAAATATTCATTCTTTACTTTGATGACACAATTCAAATTTTATTGTTTATAAACAATAAATAGTATAACTTTAAATTGTTTGATGTATTAATATATTTAAATTTTTTTTATTAAAATAAAAAAGTAAAATTTTACACTTATTGTTGCTGATTAAATGAAATAATATAGTTACTTTTTTATAATTATTTATAGCATATAATATTAATTTTTAATTTGAAATTACTCAAAATCATTGTAAACATCTAATTTTATATTATTGAAATGTTTTTATTAATTCAACATTTTTAATTTTACAATTTAATAATTATTAAAAGTGTAAATGTTTGATGATATGTGAAATAATATATAGTTTTATATTTTCATTCTTAATACTTGCTGCTCACATAAAACTTATCTAACTTACCTTCCAACCATTTCCAGCATTCCTATAATAAGGAAAATTAGTTGATATCCAATTATATATTTCGCTCAAAGTCATTTTCTTCGTAGGAGAACTATTGATAGCAAAGGATATCAAAGCGGCATAACTATAGGGTGGTTTACTCTCTTTCGGATTGCAGTCATTACTTGCTGCACAGCAGTCCAAGGCGCCGTCTCCAGAACCACCATTAATACCACCTCGGACATTTAAACGCGGTAACCAGTCCATAGATGTCAAACTTTTATCCAATTCGGCCATAGCGAATCGAGTTTTATGTCATCGTTAACGAGCGCACTGCCACTTACCACCATGTTAAAAAGTGTCGGCTCGGTCCGCCCATGACACTATTTCACAGGAGACATCTTCCGCCGTCTGATCGTGCATTCTGTTTTGTATTCGGTCGTGTGTTGCTCTCTGTTGCCATCTGGCCGAGGAACTTTGTATTATGACCTAGACTTCTCGCCAAAATTTAACGGAATTACTGAATGAGTTAAGATTAGATTATTATAGAAGAGATTAAGTAATTCTTCTTCTAATGGTTAATAAAATCAAGAATTTAGTAATGAAATTAACTTTAAATAGCCAATAAAACTAGAAAGAAACATGTTTAATTGAGATTATTTAAAGTACAAAGAAGAGTTTTATAATTTAATATCCAAGCTTATTCTTATATGTAATTTATTACGTAATTAAATTAGTTTATAAAATTAGCCGAATACTTCATAACTTTTATACATTTTACTTTTAGATTTCTTTCTCTAAAATTTGATATTTCGTAAAAAATTAAATAATATAGAAATCCAAAATGAACATAGTATAGTATTTTCATCCTTGAGTATTTTATATCACACTATATGAATACCTGTCTCCCGATACAAAGGATATTAAGTTAGCAAAGAATTATGAGACTATAAAAATCTCTAATGTAACAGTAGTTTTGTGATGTCACGATTTGCAATGACATTTTAATGATTCATATCGTTACAATCGGTTATGGCATAATAATATAACAGCACATTTTGTAACATCAATGAACTCGGGCTTCTATAACAATAAGCTTTTATAAATCGTGGAATTTATGAGATGAATTCGTTTTACCATAATTTGTTCATAGATATTAGGAATGAATATAAATTATTAAAACTAGCAGAATATTTTAGTAATCAACTATTAACGACTGTTAAGTTTTATAATTTGAGAAAAATTGATGAATTAAAATTATAAATTGAATTACAAATTTCCCCATCTCTGTAACTCATACATATTGTATGGGTGTGTATAATTTTTATTAAAAAAAACTAGGATATTTAAGGATTCTGACACTGATTATTATTCAGTATAAAACTTCTTGGTATGAACATGGATATATTATTACGTCATTCTTTCTATACGGTCTCTCTATGATGATCTAAAATGCCCAATTGTTCTACTTGCCCTACATTAAGTGACATATCGTTTTAAAATGAATTTATCTTCTATAATCTATATTAAAAAGAAAAAAGTGGATTCATGCTGATTTCAAATATCATGAGCATATGTTTTGCTATTAGACAGCTTTTGTGTAACATCGATATTTTATGAAAACTACAGTTACAAGAACTATGGTTTAATTGCTCAAATTTTATTAAATGTTGGATTTTTTTATTTAACAAACTACAATTTTGATGGACATATTGAATATTTTCTCCCATTATTTTTGTTTCATCTATCCATCTCCCTCATTGAAAGGGCTCCCAAAGATGGCTATGACATTTCCATAAATGAAATGTTGAACCACTAGATAATGCAAACATAAAAATCTTGATATCAATGCATTTTTAGACATAGTAAATTAAAAATCATTGTTTTAATCTTAAAATGTATTTTTAAGGAGGATTGGGTAGGTGTGGATATCAAACGATGATAACACCTATTTTCTCAGTGTATCGTTTTATTAACAGTGTGCCCACGCCTCGAAACAGTCATATAGCATTTGCATCCTAACCAGAAATATTTAATAATAGTGGAAAAATTTTCAAAGTTTATTTTGACAATTTTGTACCAAGTGTTGTACCAATTTTGTACCATACCAAGAAGGTAATAAAACTATTTCATTTTATAAAAATATCAATAAAATCAATCAACAAAAAATTATTAATTGGTTTATATTAGGTTAAGAAGGGGAAATGATAATCTTTGTTGTTTTCAACCGGATTTGCAGCAAAGAAAGGCATTAATCACAATCCCCGAAAGGGAATTTGTCTCACAATTCGAAAAATTTTCACGAGTGTTTCTGACCCAGCTGTCGATCTCCATCATCCACAGTCCAGTTGATCTCACCACAGGTTACTGCAATTCATGGTTAAATTAGTTCTGACTCGTCACTTAGTTTTTAGCCGTTTTGAATTGGGCGTTTTTTGATTCAGTTTAAAGCCACTTTCCACTCTAAGGAGAACTAAATGGTGGAGCATTCCAGTGCTCATCACGGCCGCTCACATTCCTGGTGGGATCAACCATTACATGAATGATGAAGTTTAAAAGATGGGCCTGGATTATTTCTTAAAAATATTCTAGAATAGAATGAATTTGGGAATTAAGCACAATTCTGCAGGATAAAATACAGACCGATGTTAATTGGTCATTAAAAAAGATCTTTACAGTAACACCCCGCTTAACGCTGCTCCGTTTAACACTGTTTCGATATAACGCGTTTTTTTCGAATTACAGTATATTTTTTTCTATTGATTCATTTTAGCGCAGTTTTTCAAATCATTATACTCACATAAATCCGAAATCGCACTAATTTGTTGCTTTGATATCCTATGCTGTCTCGCAATGCATTTGATATCAATTCAGTGCAGTACATACGAATGTCTGTTGCGGTCACAGTTTATATTTAAGATCATTCATTGTTATTTTACAGTTAAGCCACTATTACGAAAATTATAGATCAGTTTATACAAAATGATCCAAATTCTGATAGAAATTCAATGGCAAGACGAAGTGTCATGGATGCAATGTCTCCCTATGGCCTATGGACAGTTGCTGGCCGAACGAAAGAGAAAAAGGCAAACGATTTTTCGTTATATGATTCTTAACGAAAAAACTAAAAGTACCGGTATCAAATGAGGAAGAAACTTCCTCATCACCAACAAATTATTTACTCAAATATTTTTGATTTTTATGAATGATTTATGAATACAAATTGAAATTAGCAATAAAAATGTCTATAATTAATGTAATACAATAGTAATAATACATGTTACAAAATAAAAAAAAACACGTATATGTTTTTATTCACTGTCCCGTTTCACCTATAGGGGCACCTTGGTTAACGACGGTAATCCGCTCCAGGATTACCGTCGTTATCCAAGCCGCAATTCCCCATAAGATTTAATTAAAAATTGATTAATTTGTTTCGGTTCCTTCCCACAACCATAGTAAATATTAAAAATACTGATAAAACATTTAAAATGTCCTAAAAATATTTAAAATATCATTTATTTATTATATTTGCTACAAAAAAAAATATTAATATTAATAAAATGAATTGTTCATGAAAACAGTTTTTAATTATTAATCTTTACCAGAAGAACAATTGGGCTCACATCGGAGTTTTTGACAAAGATTCAACGATTATTATACAGATGAGATTTGATTTTGCCTTTTGATGGCGGAATGAACAGTGACACGCATTCGCTGATTTATTGTCTATATGAACTGTCCCATAAATACTGATTAGCAGCTTATAGATTCGACAAATGAATCCATAAACACTGATTAGCAGCTTATAGATTCAACGATTATTATACAGACGTAAACACTGATTAGCAGCTTATAGATTCAACAATTATTATACAGATGATAAATACTGATTAGCATCTTATAGATTCAACGATTATTATATAGATAAGATTTGATACTGATTAGCAGTTTATAGATTCAACGATTATTATACAGATGAGATTTGATTTTGCCTTTATGGCGGAATGAACAGTGACACGCATTCGCTGATTTATTGTCTATATGAACTGTTAAACAGTGACATGCACTCGCCGATTTATTATATATATGAACTCTAGGATCTTGAACAGCTACTGATAAGCAGTTTATAGATTCAACTCTTATTATACAGATAAGATTTGATTTTGCCTTTTGATGGCGAATGAACAAACGCCTCATCGATTTATTGTCTATGTTACCGGCAAAGTATGAAATGCAGGCATTGTATAGAATGCCTAGGCAATATATAGAATGTCTGGCATTTTAAGGCAAAGTATGAAACAATTAATATTATATATACTTTGCCTAGGCATTGTATAGAATGACTGACTATTTAGGCAAAAAGTATTAATATAAAATACTTCCGCTCAGTGTCGGATCAAAGCCGATTGGATCGATTGCACCAATCTGGCCCCGCGTTGAGGCAAAATGAAATCATGAAAAGACTAATAAACGAAGAATAATCGTTTAGATTTACTATTATAGATAGGCATTTACACCCCAGCCTTCGAACATCTAATTTTTAAAAGATTCACAAAAAGAAAAAAATTTTTTGGAAAAACTGAATGTAAATGAATTGATTTTACTTTATCTCTTGGAACAGTAGTACTCTGTGGCGGCTCGCCCATAAGGGCTGCAGGGCTGCAGCCCTCCCACGAAAATGAAAACATTTTTAAATTATTATAGCTATTACATTACTATACAGAGTTATAACTTATACTATAAATGGAATTTGCAGAATAACAAGTGAGTATTTTGTAAAATGATGTGATTTTCAACAAGTAAATCATTAATTCTGTTCTTATCAGGAATGTTATCGAAAATTCTACTATTATTATTGATAATTGATGAAGATATAGCCAATGGTAATAATTAAGTTTAAAAACATTTTAAGGTAAATCATTCAAAAAACTTCACAGATTTTGATTTTTCCTGGAAAAATATGCAGACAATTTTAAAATGTTCAGCTCACTTAAAAAATATTCATAAAATCTGTTCAAAATATAATTCACCAGATAAATAGTTTTTATTTTTGAGAGACAATGAATCAATTATATTTTGCACCGTTTGAATTTTTTTTTTTTTTGAGAGACAATGAATCAATTATATTTTGCAACCTGTTTCACAAAATTATTGAAATTATTAAAATTCCTTTTAATTTTCATAAATAAGCATTAAATTAACATCTTTTGTGTATTTTCATATATTGATTTCATTTGTCCAAAATGAAAATCTCTCCATTATGATATAATTATAATTATATTATTTTGCAATGTTACTGCAATCACAATTGTCATTTACTGAAAGAAGTAACATTCTATCAAATGAAAGTGCTTCGGATACAAATAAATTTTTATTTATTTTCATTGCTAAGCAAATTAAATATATGTGACTATCTGAACTCATCGATAACGCTGATTCTTTTATTTTTGAATAGAAACAATTTTTTATTCATATATGCGTCCATATTCCATACTATTTCCAGCTTTAGCTGGGCATTTATGCGTCCATAGCAGTCAAAGGATTAAAAATTGCATATTTATTTTATAAGCGTTACTTATTTTATTTATACATGTAAGCTATATGTTATAATTTGCACTCTGTTTGACAAAATTATTGATATTTTTAAAGTTATTTTAAGTTTTCATGTATTAATTTAACATAATTCGTGTATTTTCATATGTTGATTTCACGACTCTCTTTTAGTACTTTGCCTAAATAGCATCTGTCATTCTATATTAATGCCTAGGGCAAAGTATATATAATATTAATCGTTTCATACTTTGCCTAAAAACGCCAGGCATTCTATAAATTGTCTAGGCATTCTATACAATGCCTGCATTTCATAGCCTACTTTGCCGGTAACACCTATAATTGTAATTCTCAAATTATGGGTCGCGACCCCAAATGGGATCGCTAAAATTAAATTCAAACACGAATTTCAGTTTATATGTAATTTCACAAACTTCCAATATTTAACGTATGACAACATATGTCTTTTCAGTGTAGTTGGTTGATTGTGTTCATCTTAATAAGTGTATAAATGATTTATGTACTTGTATGTTTTATTTCATATTTAATACCTGGGGTCGCAAAAAATCTCGTAATGAAAAATGGGTCATGAATGAAAAAAGTTTGTGAAGCACTGAGCTTATATGAACTGTAGTATCTCGGACAGACTTTTTTTTTCTTTTAATGGAATCCGAAATTGCGACGTCACACCACTTGCAGGTGTCAAGTAATATATAACCTCCAGAGTTTTCCAGAGTTAATACTTCGATTAGTGCGAGAAATTCATGGAACCAATTATTCGCACAAATCGTTACTTACCTGTATATGTTAAATATGGTAATTGGTTCTTGCTTTGTGAGATTCCGACCATTAGCCAACATCACGATGAACAATCACAATACTAACTGTTTAAGAAATATTTATTTTCATATTTTACATATCGGTGTTCATCATCTAAATTAATAATTTACCAGGAATTTTATCTCATACCATCATCAAACCAACTGCCAAATCGAAACCAAAAGAGCTGTTCACTAAATTAATAGACTACCAGGATTGCGTCTCAAACCATCATCACACCAAAAATTAATAGTTAGTGTTAAGTTTATTGTAAATATTTATATATTTTACATCATTGTTCATCATCTAAATTAATAACTCAGGAATTATGTTATCTCATACCATCATCAAACCAACCACCAAATAATCCAAAATAGCAAATCGAAAGAGGAAGTTCAGCACAGCTTTTATGCAGGGGTAATAACTTACCAGGAATTGCATCTCATACCATCATCAAACCAACCGCTGAATCGAAACCAAAAGAGCAAATCGAAAGCAGAAGTGGAGCACTGCTTTATTACTTACCAGGAATTGCGTCTCATATCATCATCAAACCAACCGCCAAACTTACCAGGAATTGTCCTCATACATCATCAAACCAACCGCCAAATTCTGTACTGTACTGTATGGTTTCATACCATCATCAAGCCAACCGCCGAATTATCGTGACCACTTTTAAATCATATCATCATCAAACCAACCGCCAAATCAAAACCAAAATAGCGAAGTCTTATACCATCATCAAACCAACTGCCAAATCGAAACCAAAAGAGCGAATCAAAAGTGGAAGTTGTGCACCACTTTTATGTCGCTCAGTCACATTCATTTTTTCCTCTAGCGTAATCACTAACCTCTTTTTTCAATTCCTGTTTTATCATCAAAAGTGTTCTTCCTTTTATCCATTTCAATACTTTTTAAAAGAAAATTCTGTACTATACTGTATGTATACGATAACAAAGCTGAATAGTAGTAATGTTAAATAGCTAATGGCAAAAAGCGAATGTGACTAACAAAGCTGAATAGTAGTAATGTTAAATAGCTAATGGCAAAAAGCCCATCTTTCTGGTGTTTCACCCCTTCAAAATCGTGTGACCGTTCTTGGACTGCTCCTCGTTAGGTTTTACTAACCGAAAATTAACATTAATTTGTTAATTTACATCATAAAAGGGGACAGACATTTGTTAGTAAGACTGGTCTATGCTTATAACTTGCATTAATCGAATATTTGCTCGCACTAACTGAAAAACAGTATCATTTTTATAAGTCGCACTAATTGAATATCGCATTATTCGAACTCGTACTAATCGAAGCCTACCTGTACTATACATTGGATGATCGGTTAACGAACATAATCATATTGCAATATTACAACTGAGGCAGGCTAAATGGATAGCTGAAAACGTTTTTGAATAAACAATTTATCTTACTTATTTGGCTTATTATTTGCTTTTATTTAATTATATTTTATTTTATATTTTATAATTTTAAGAAATATTTTGTAATTTTTTTCTTAAGTTAACTATAAGAACAAGCACTTGTAGCAGTTTTAGTTCCTCAGAATTATATTGTTTTATTCAGTTAAGAACGTTTTCGGTCGTAAATAACTCGACCCTCATCAGTTAACAGTTAAAAAACAAAAACTGTTAACTGATATGAGGGTCGAGTTATTTACGACCGAAAACGTTCTTAACTCTGAATAAAACAATATAATTCTGAGGAATTAAACTGCTACAAGTGCTTGTTCTTATAGTTAACTTAAGAATTTAAAAGATTAGCAGTAGAAAATAAAGAAAATGTAGTAATTTTTTTTATTTATATTCAAATATCTACAATGCAATACATTTATATATATTGCTATATGTTAGATATAGAAATATTTTCAGTTAAAGTATTAATTAATATCCATATTAATAAAAGAAAATATAATAGTTGCCTTTAATAACTATTAAACTTAAATTTAGATTCATTATTTCTGTCTTGCTCTATGATTAAAATAGATCATTTAATTATCTGTATACATTTGTATGTGTAATAATGTGATATCAATTTTCTTTGTAATAGTGATGTAAGAATTTCATTTTATCTTTTTGTTTTCTGATAGGAAGCTAAAATAAGCTCACAATTAAAAGTTGAAAACATTTTTTTAAGATAAATCAGTTTTTATATTAGAGCTTTATATTTGTACTGAACTTAAAATTGTGGAGACAAAAAATAATTTGATATGTTTCTATAAAAGTTAAAAATGGCAATGTTAAAATCAGGAATTCTGCTATGGTTGTAGTAATAAAAGAATTTTTTTTGCTTAGTGCTTTGTTCCTTTATTATCAGGAATTCTGTTTTCAGCAATGTAATTCGACCACAATAAAATTAATTATGGCCAATAAAATCAATAGTTTATGATTAAACAATGATTTTTTTTACCTAAAGAAATGAAAACATAGCCATTAGAATCAAGCAAATTATAATAATAAAAAAATTTTGTCATATAAATGTTAAAAGAATTTTTATTCTTTATTATTATTGACAGATAAGAAAATGAACTTTAATATAGATGAACTTTTGTCTTAAGCACAATCTGAGAATGGAAGTTATATATATATAATAAATTGATAAAACCACAGTGTCACTTCTGCTTCTTGGCTGCAATTTTGATTTTTCTGAATTTGTTTCAGATGACAGAGTTTTTGCTATTAACTCAGTCTTACTGTATTGTTTAGTTACACATTTGGTTTAAAACACTATTTTATGAATGTTCAGCATTTATTTATTGCAATCAATTTTCATATCTTTGATTTTTTTTATTATTCATATTAAAAAAAATCTCTCAAATCAGAGAACTTGTTAAACAGGTATTCATAAACTGAAAACTATTTGTATAAAATTGCAGTATTTGTCTGTTTGTGTTCTGCTTATGCTCCCACAATTTCACTTATCAGAATCAAACTTTGCATGATGACTTTTCACAATCCTGCAAGGAACATAGATTACTGTGGATCAAAATCAACTCAGGGTTGGGCATTTTGGAAGTATCCTTTCTATCTCTCTGCATAGGCATAGACTCCCACACTGTTTGACCTATCAGAACCAAATTTTGTATAATGACTTTTTTATTCCTGACGATAACATTGAATATCCTAAGTCAAAATCATCCCAGAGATGGGAATTTTGGAGTTGTAATTTAAAATACATATTTAAATGCTTCAGACTGTTTTTAATATTATTAATATTATAATGAGTGATATTGGGATGACATCATAGTTTCACGAGCATGACATCATTATGATGCAATAATGACATCACAAAACTCTCAGTTTGATATAATTATTACATAGCAATGATTGATGTCACAAAAATTTTGACATATATTGTAACAATGAATAATGTCATAAAGTGTCACACTGTGACATTTCATGACATCATTCATTGCTTCAATATAATATAGTCATTATAACATATGGTGTCATTACCTACATTATAATGTAGTCATTATACAATATACATTACCTACATTGCTACATTACCTACAATATAACATAGTCATTATAACATATGGTGTTATTACCTACATTGCTACATTACATACATTACATACTACATTACCAACATTACATTGCTATGTTATAATGACATATGATGTCATTATAACGTAGTAATGAATGCTGTCCCAAAACATCATCAGTGTATGATGCCACAAGAGTTTCAACTTTTGAATTATCAGTAGATGATGTCACAAAATATCAATGCATGATGATGATGATATTATGTAGAAGTGCACAAAACTTGATATGGCAAAACCACATAACTTTTGCCATATGATGTAGCAACAGATGGCATCCCAAAACATCATCAGTATATATGACAAAAGTTTTGATGTATGACATCATTATTGATATCATTATTGTAACAAAGTCTTGGTTTTTTCCAGCTTTAGACAGATAGAATACCATTTATAACTATCAAAAAATCTTGTAAACCAGAAATTAATCTCTCTCTATAAATGATATATCAGAAATTCCCAGACAACACCAAGTACACTGGTTAGAGGCTATGCTAACACTCCCATGGCCATTTACCAACCAAGTGTCATTTCGAAGATTGTATAAATTGGGATTAAATTATGAACTCCAATTATTTTTCTTTGATATTCATCAACATTTTTTGAAACTGGATTATTCTATCGGCTGTTTAACTCTTGCTGCTTTTTAAAATTTCTTTGATTTGTTGAATTATAAAATATGACTTTGTGTGCATATTTTGATGTGCCAACATTCTGTGTTTGCCATGGTGTTTGCACATGTTTTTCAGCATGGAAGTCAGAACAAATTCTATTAAGAAAAATTATTCAAATTTCGATAAGAAATTATTAATAGAAAAATATAAAACTATATTAGAAAATAAAAAACAAATACAATAACCAGTTGTCAAAAACAAGAAGCATGGAAGAATAGGTGATAGATAATTGTTTTTCATTATTAAAGCTGAATTCATTGCGAAATTTCTCAGCTAGCAAACAAACCACAACTTTATGCAAACGATATTAATTGTTGAACTGATAACTATTCAGTACATCAATATCATTATTTCTTACTGAATATATTTTTCAAAGTTGTCTTTTTTTTGAAAAAAATTGTTTTCTTTTAACTTTTGTAAAAGCAAGAAGTCTTTGTACAAATCAAATCCATGATCAAATCACAGTCATCCATCTTATTTTCTGAATTGGCTGATTAGGTGCATGCATCGACTCCCTATTCAAGAAATAATCCATCAGTAAGAACGAGTTAAATAACCACTCACAGTTGGAGACTAACTCTTGAAATTTGTTGTGATGAATATAATAAATGAGAGTGATCTTGGATCCAAGTATTAATCCACTGTGATGAATATGACTATGAAACTTGTAGTCTGATACTCTTTATTGCAGCCTATACTGCATTTACTATAATTGCAAGAGTGCCTTGCCCAAATTTAAAATAACTAATTATTTGAATATTAAATAGTTGAATTATGTTTGTATATAAAAAATATTCAGAAAGAAACAAAAAATTACAATTGTTTTTCATGAAATATTTAAAAATCACTTTAAAATGTTTTTATAAATTGTATTGAAATTTCGTAAAACAGAATTTTTTCAATATAACTTTGAACATATATTGAAGCATATCATTTTAAGGAAATTAAAATGTAAATAACATAATCAACTCTTCAAATGACTTCAAATAAATCTTTTTTTGCATAAGACATTAATTTTAAATCTGATCCTTTAACCAACTAAAGATGTTTAAAGTGGTTCTTTGAAGAGAATGAGTTTGAGATTTTTAAATTTTGTATAAAGTATTTATAATTGCTAGTTTAGTGCTAGTTATAACTACAGGTTTGAGATTACTAGTCTATACAGTGTCTTGCTATGATAATTTGAGCATGATATCCTGTTTCTATAATAAATTGATTTCCATTATTAAACAGAGAAATGTAAATCTTTCTAAACTCTTTTCTTTAGTTGTTTCATGACTGCTATCAAAATTACAATTTTTCTTTAGCAAAAGGTTTAAAATCAATATAATAAATGGCAAGAGGTGGACAATATTTAAAATTTCTCCCTATTTCAGTGCCAGCATATAATAATAATTTTTCATTGTACTAAATACTGCAAATCAATTTAAAAAGACTTAAGGATATTTAAGAATTATCATCAGTATTCTCATATGAAGATACTGGAATTTTTTATAAAAAAGTTCACCAAGACTGCACAAAACAAAAACAAATGTAAAATTTGTTTTTGTTTTGTGCAGAAATTTTATTAGGAAACATTTTCAACACACTTGGCACCTTTCTCAGTTACTACTATGTAGTAGCTGAGGAAGACACCATATGTATTGAAAACATTTCTAAATAAAGTTTTTGACTGCTAAAGGGCTTTGCATTTTACGTTTACTGAAATTTTGTTCATAAAAAATAAATAAAATAAAATCTGGAATTCGTAAAAAACATGTCTGCTAAAATATATAAAAATTAAAAGTAAAAATATTGTAAAAATCCTCTGATTCAAAATCTAATTGAAGGAATTAGTAAGTGAAATTTTGGTTTTCTGAAAATTATAAAATCAACATGAGAGCATTTTGTTTTGCACAAAGATTTCTATTGCTATCAGTAATTTAAGAAAAAAGATTAACAAAATACAATTATAACCAAAATTATGGTTTTGCTTCTCCTCCTCTAAATCATTAGTATTAAAGAATAGTTATCAAATAAATGTTTTGGAATTATAGAGAAAAGATGAAAGTAAAATTCAGATTGTTAGGGAAGCAATGAGTTATAAAAGACTGTATTCTGTATTATTTATATTTGATGATAAAGTTATCAGATCTATTATAACAAGAATAATAAATTAACAGATGTTTATTTAGTAGGGATTTATAATTGCAAAAAATGTTATAGTTTGGTGAATTTAGCATTATTAGTGAAATACTGTACTTATTTGAAGTTCAAATTTTATGATAAATTTTCTCATCATATACTGTATATTCTAAGAAAATTTGCAAAATATGATAAAAAATTTATTCAGTGTATTCTGTCAAAGCATTTTATACCAAATTGTTTTAGATATATATTGTGGAAAGATAAGATAATCAGTACCAAAATTATCAGATCAAATAATCAAAGTTATACAAATTGGCTTTATAAAGAGAAACTTCTAATAATTATATTAGTAACCCTCTGACTTAATTCCTGTTATAAAGAAGGAAAATAAATTATTGGCACATTTTAGAAAACAACAGAGAAATTCACTTTAGAATTTAATTTCCTAAATATACCATGTACATTAACTTCATTATAAAATAAACACATTTTCAATATAAACAAACATTAATTCTTCACTTAGAGAACATGAAAAGAATTGATTAAAATCAGTCCTTTTTCAGTTCTATGATTGTTATTTATGCATAAAAAGAATACACATTATAAAATGTAATAAAAATATTTATTAAATTTTTATAAATTTTAAACAGAAAACATAAATTAATAATTCAAAAAATAGTTCAAAATTGCAGAAGTTAACATATGTTATTTTAATTAGCATTTTTGATCCTCAATTCTCTGAGAGTCAAAAATATTTGTCAAATAGTATTTTAACTTCTGATAATCATGAGGTATTTTTTGAAATACTAATTTATAGTTGTATAAAAGCAGAGAAATGAAAATATAAATTTTTAATTGATACAAATAAAACTTACTGATAAATAAAAAACATGTAATTTAGAAAGCACTTTGAAATCTCAATGATCCCTATATTTATGAACACAAAACACAAAGCTCTAATTTTTGTGTGTGTAACAGGATGGCTTCAAGGTCCCTATATTTATATCATCACAGATGTGAGCAGCCTATGATGGGCAATCGAATGCCTTGCCAGTTACTATTTAATATGATTGCAAGTGGCATAAAAACAGCAAAGATGTTTCTATATCATATGATTTAGTAAATGTAAGAAATTGTTTAATACTGAAAAAACATTAAAAAAATTTAATGTTATCAAGAAATTTAATTTAAACAATATTTATTTCTGTAATATAATGATTAAATA
The DNA here is from genome assembly GCA_000484575.1 of Olivierus martensii. Lineage (NCBI taxonomy): Eukaryota > Metazoa > Arthropoda > Arachnida > Scorpiones > Buthidae > Olivierus > Olivierus martensii. Next base: position 108,403 of record AYEL01084924.1, read on the forward strand.
ATGAAATTTTGTATATTCTGATAAATGTTATAAATCACTCTCAGGATTTGAAATCCTGGGATTACAAGTTACTCATTCTTGGGATTGGGATTATCTAAAAACATGAAATTCAGAATCTTGAGATTGAAACCAATAGTAATTTTGAAAAAAATTCATGTAAGTTGAAAAATCACAATCCCAACTGTCTGTAAATCAATACTCATAAACATATGCTTTGAAAAACAAAATAGTTAGATAAAATTAATGAGCATATTGTAAATATAGATATGAAAATGTAAAGTCATAATAAAAATAAATTGCATAATCAATTTTTCATTTGCATTTTATATTTTTATATGCAAATGTATATCTCTGAAATTGAAAAATTTGAAACTGCATAAGTAGAGGACTTACTTTATTTGAAGATTATAAGAAATGCTTTTGATTAGTATATTTTTAATGTATATATAATTTTCATCTCTATTTTATTCATTTTTGTTTTATCAATTCTATGCATTTTTAAAAATACAGATGTTCTCAAAGTTTAAATAAATATATTTAGAAATACTAATAAAGTTTTCGTTATATAAGTCCTCTTATTATAAATTCAAAGTATTAAGTAAACCATAAGAATTCTCAGTAATGAAATACTGTTTATTTTAAAAATATTTTTGATATAGTCTGTTTCAATTAAAATATGGTATTTTAACTGATGGATGTTACATAAACAGCCAATAACATTTAACAGAAATAGTATCTTTTAGTAAAAGTATTTTGATTTGCTTAATATATTATATTCTTTTCAATAAATAAATATTTGTAATCATCATTCATTTCAAAAAGAAGTTAATTAACTTCTATTTCAGTGATTCTCAAACTGGGGTCTGCAATCCTCTAGGGGACCCAGTTTAGAGAACCACTATACAATATTCTGAGTAGTTGTCCACTGCAGGAGAAAGATTGTGTGTAAAAATCTTTTTCCATCTTTCTTATGATTGGGCTGTTTGACTAAGATTTGCCATTTTCTGAATAAATAATTGTTTGTCAAAAAATGTTTTTGTAACAATAGCCTATATGTTAATTCTAGTTAATTTTAAAGGGTCTGCGAGCAATCTAAAAAATTGTAGAGAGACTGTCATGCAAGAAATCCTAAAAAAGTTTGAGAACCACTGTTCTATTTCTATTAGAACTTTAAAATGTTTATTATATAATGTAGATGAAATAAGTCTTTGTTGTATAAACAGATTGATACTTATCAACATTTCAAAACAATAAAAAAGTTATAGACTTTTATATATATGCTCATTTATGTGTTTATAAACATATATTGTATAGTGTGGATATATTTGTTTATGGCATATTTAAAATTTTTTCTACTTTTATATTGAAAGCTGTGTTGAAATTATTTATAATAAAATATTTTGAAATTTATTCTATGATAAATATTTTAACTATACAAATAAAAAATATATATACTAATTTGTAAGATAATTTTTTATCTAGGCTCAACAAACAGTTTTAATCAATTCAAACTAAATTGTCTATTTAAATTATTTGTATTTTATATATATTTTTTATTTTGTTTATTTAATTACATCATTTCAAATTTTATAAAAATTAAATACAAAATATTAATGAAAATTTTAGATGACAGTTACTTGAATGAACTTATTTAATGTGTTGTATAATCCAATATAAAAATTGTTAACCTTCATTTATTTAGACAAGTTAACAAACTTTATAATAAATAATTTGAAAATAAATTAATATTATAAGAAATCAGTGAAATATTATATTCCAAAATATTAAAAATCAATTATTTCTAAAATTTATAAATATTTATATAAATTTAGTGTATATAAATAGTTGTTAACATAATTTGGTTGTGTATAAGGAATATACTGAAATACAGACAAATCTAGTTTAAATAATTGATTAATTTGTTTTTAGCTTACTTTGCAAAAGAAATGGAGAGTTATGAGATAGGTCTGCTATTTATTCCCCACTAATAACTATTAAATTAATTAAGATATTTTCATGAAATTTTCTATCAATGTTTTACCATTAATGATTATCTTGATGCTGCATAATCTAATCCTGTGTGTATAAGGAATATACTGAAATACACACAAATCTAGTTTAAATAATTGATTAATTTGTTTTTAGCTTACTTTGAAAAAGAAATGGAGAGTTATGAGATAGGTCTGCTATTTATTCCCCACTAATAACTATTAAATTAATTAAGATATTTTCATGAAATTTTCTATCAATGTTTTACCATTAATGATTATCTTGATGCTGCATAATCTAATCCTGTAAGATTGTTCAATCCTACAGGATGAAATTATGATATAATAGGATGTTGTATGTTGTAACAATATGTTACATTATGATAACATCAGCTTACTGCAATGGAGCTGGTTAAATCAGTGTGAAAAAAGAATATGAAAAGCCAATGGATTTCAAATGCTGTAATAAACAGAAAATAAAAACGCATTCAATACTACATCTTTTAATCCTATAAGATTGAATTTTATTTTTATCAAAATTTTATTTGTTATTATTGCCAATAGATGATGCTGTGTTAGCAGTATAGGGTAATATCTGGCATATCTACATTGCTTAACATTTAGCATCATCTATCACCAATATCACAGTGATATCAGTCCTGACATGACATCATAATGATATAACAGTGTGATGTCACAAAACTTGATAATCTATGATATAACAATGAGTGTCATCACAATGATATCATGTTGTAATGATGACAGTATCATGACATTTATGCTGCTGAAATTAATGTTAAAATTGGATACAAAACCAATGAATTCCAAATGCTAAATAAATTAAAAATGACATATTTGGAAAGTAGGAAAAAAGTTCTTTCTTCAATAATTAAGTGAACATGAAAGTTCTTTCTCAAACTGCTTATTATGTTTATTGAACTTATTGGATTTTTATTATTTAACTTTTAAATGTTATATTTTATAGTACTTAAAAACAATTATTTGATCAATCAAGTATAAAATAAAGTATAATTTTGAAGATTATTTGATAATTTTTAACTTATTTTCTAAAGTGAAGTAAGGGATATATGATTATCATCATTCTTTATAAGTATCTGTTGTATTCCTCAATAATAACTTTTGAACTTACTAGATTTTTGTCAAATTCAATATAGATGTTCTGCCATTAAAATTGATCTCAACACCACATTTCAACTTTGTAAATTCAGCCATTTAAAAATGCCAGACATTTAAACATTTAAGATACTCCCTTAATTTTATATCAAATTAATTAATTGATTTTTATGACATTTGATAGAATGTGCATGCTATAAAAGCTATTTTGATAATATATTAATTAACCATTCATCAACAACATTTAAAAATGATGAACATTCAAACTTTTGAGATTTGAATCACTGTCAACTATTGAACAATTTGATAGATTTTTGTAATATTTAGTGAAGAAGTTATGCCATTGAAGATACTTTTGATGACAATTTAATTATAAATATTTATTATTCCAAAACAGCCATCATGCTTGGTAAGTAGACAATTAAGTTTTTCCAGAAATGCTAATGTACTTTACAGTATAAATTCTCTTTAAATACAAGTAGTCCTCAATATATGGTGAAATTTAGTTCAAATCTTCTTGTCATAAGTTGGAAATTTCCAAACTTTATGGATTGCCCACTAATAATATTTATTATTATACTCCACTGTATAACGTCAAAGAAATATAAGCACTACATGTAAAAGAGAAAATTGCAATAAATTAAAATTTTTATTTTTAAATTTTCTGGAACTCTGAATTCTTCTGTAAAGACCATTTGACGTTCAAAGTTTATTTTCGAATAGGAACCTGAAGATAGCAAAAGCTGCTAAAAACGTTAGTTCCTGAATAAATGCTATTTATTGCAATTTTCTCTACTGCATGTAGTGTTTATATTTCTTTGACATTATTAGAGAGTTTGAACAGGTAGTTTGAGTATACTCCACTATATCATAATAAACTTAACAAATACAAAAATATAAGAACCAGACACAAAAAAGATGTTTTCCGTATATCAGACCATTGCCTATGGACTCAAAACTTGTGAATTTCATTGACTATTCACAGAATTTACTGATTACATCACTGTGATAAGTATGAGTGGTTGTAAGTTGAGGACTAACTATATTTTTGTAAGAAGAATGAAGGACTCTTTACACAAAATATCTTAATATCTTTACTTATTTCATTTTAAATTACTATAGTCAGATATTTACTATATAGTTTACTCTCATAAATTTGAATTTCAAGAAATTTGTTAGAAAATTTCATTTTTTAATAATTAATATTATAAATAACTTTTTATTCAGTACTATGGTAGTACAGTTAGTAGGATATATTATAATTTCTAGATACAATTTCAAATTTTCTCATTAGAAAAATTAATGTTAACATTTACAATAGCAAATAATTTTTTTTAAACAAGGAATTAAAAGAGCATAAAACTATTTAATGAAATGTTAAAACTTATTAAGCAATTATTAATGTATAAGTATTAAAAATAGAATGCTGCATTTAAGTTAAAAAAATAGTTTAAAATGAATTTCTTATTTAACATTATAATTTAATTGTTGTATTCTATTTCTAGTATACTAATTATGGTTTAGTAAGCTGAAAATATTTCATTAAATGATTACTGTACTTTAATTTCCATATTAAATAACTAATTTCTACTGTAAGTATTGAAATTAATATGTAATGTGAATATTAGGACCTATATTCATAAGTTATAGTATTCTTCTATTAATTGCACTATCACAGATTGAATAGAATGCTATACATAAAATTAAATTGCAAAATAAAAATTTTCTAATAGTTTTCTTGAAATTCAGAATCTATGATAGAAACTATATAGTAATTATGTGGCTACATTTTTCATTTTAAATCCATAAATTTTAGCATTAAAATCAAAGATACAAACCTTACTGTTTCTTACATACAAAATAAAGTACAAAATAAGTTTTTTTTTTTTGTATGTTACACGTAAAACTTGATTTCAGTTCAAATTAATTTTAATTGCCACTAATTAGATACAAAACTAGTTTTGAATAGTATTGCTTTTAGTATGTAACAATAGTTTGTCAAATTAATATTGAAAAACTTAAATAAGCAAACTTTTGTTATATCAAATTTTGCAAAGCTACCATAGTTAGAAAGGATTATAGATATATACACTAGTCAATTCATCACCTGACTCTTAACTAAAAATTACATTAGCAGGAAATTTCTATAATTTCATATTTTTCTTATAAATATAGGTACTTATTTTAGTGATTAGAAAAAAAAATTTATTAATATAATGATGCAAAACATCAAAATGGGCTGCATACAATAGTTTCATAGAAGCATCATAATATACTGATAAAGAAATATATTTGTACACTAGGTAAATAAATAGTTATATGAAATGGTATCAAAAATTTACAAATTGGCTCTATAAAAAGAGACAGATTAATCTGAGATTTTAAATGTCATCATCCCTCTCAAAATAGTTCCCTTGGGAGTTGATACTATATTCCTAGTAATTCTGTGATTATTGGAACATTTTCAGAAAATCCTCATTTTTCATGCTGTTCAGCACAATCCCTCATTTCTTCCTGAATCTTCTCAACTGTGCCAAATCTCCAGTCTTTGAACTTGGTTTTCATCTTTATAATGAAAATAATCACAGATGGCCAAATCAGGAGAATAGGGCAGCTGAGGAATAGTAACCTGTTGCTTTGGATGAAAAACTGCTGCACTTTGATGGATATGTGGACTATGGTATTTCAATGATGGATCATCCAGTTTTCAATCGGCCACAACTTTGAGTAATTGAGCAATATCCAAAACTTATTGCTGACAATCCTCATGAATTAATACACAAACTTTCTCAACATTTCCAGGAGTTATGCTTGTCAGAAAGCATCCTATCCATTCATTATCTTCAAGTATTTCTTGGTACATTTAAAACATCCATTCCACTCACAGATTGTTTTACCTAAAACGCAGTCACAAAATACCTGGTGAAGTAATTTCTTGTTTCTGACTTGTTTTTTTTTTTCCAATTTTGACACAGAATTTGATATACATATGCTGTTTGAGTTTCTCATTCATTTTTGGTGGTGAGAAAATCATGAAATACATGCAAAACAAACAAGTGCAGTACAGAATTACATTTACTCAGCACTATGACTCTTTGTACACTGTTTGATAAGGCTGTTAAGAAAAATTATCTCACAGTACAACACTACCATGTTCCATTCTCATACACTGTGGCCAGTTTGGAAAGTTTTTGATACCATCTTATAATTTATTTTAACAAACTCAAACAAGATTTAATGCATTAAAATCAGATACATGTAGGCCTCGATTAGTGTGAATAATTGGTTCCACGAATTTCTCGCACTAATCGAATTTGCACTATTCTAAGTATTAACTCTATGTAAAATATGGTAATTGGTTCTTGCTTTGTGAGATTCCGGCCATTAGCTAACCTCACGATGAATAACCACAATAAACTTAACACTAACTATTTAAGAAATATTTATTTTCATATTTTACATCATTGTTCATCTTCTAAATTAATAACTTACTAGGAATTGCGTCACATACCATCATCAAACCAATCGCCAAATCAAAACCAAAATAGCGAATCGAAAGCGGAAGTTGAGCACCGCTTTTCTGTCGCTCGCTCACATTCATTTTTTGCTCTAGCATGATCACTAACATCTTATTTTGTTAGTAAGATTGGTCTGTGCTTAAAACTCGCACTAATCGAATATTTGCTCGCACTAACTGAAAAACGGTATCAATTTTTTAAGTCGCACTAATCGAAATCGCATTATTCGAACTCGCACTAATCGAGGCCTACCTGTATAGAGAAAAAAGTTCTATAAAAATTAATATATTATGCTAACATTATTTTCTGCTACTTTGTAATAATAAGAGAGAAAACAATTCAGCACTATGCAGAAAAACATTTTATTATAGCTAAAGATGCATTTCCAACCAGTGTCAATTGATGTATTTCATCTTTATACTTACAGTCTGGATTGTAAGCTGAAATAGACCAATTGACTGTGGTCAAAAGCATTTCTCTACTTGTAATAAATTGTTTTTCTACCTATTACTGAACTGTTTTCTCTTTTAATATAATATATTATGTTTATTACTAAAAAAATTGACTGAAACTTTATCATCATTCATTTTGTTATCATATTTTATATTTATAGCAGAAAATTTTTAAATTCATAATAAAATCCATTTATTTACAGTATATGAAATAAGTTTGGCATGATCTAAACTAATAATCTGGATAACCCTAAAAATGTATGAACTGTCTAAAAATATAATTTACAATATTTTACATATTGCATATCTTTCATAAAACTATGAAAATCAGAACTTTTTCAACTGCTTCATAAAAACTCTATATTTATTTTTTATTTTTATAATTTTGATTATTAATTACTCATATTAATTTCAGTTTATAATTTTGCATCCATCATCACATAATTATTTATATAAATAGTTATCTTAAACAGGGATATCAGCATCAGCAAAATATGACATCACATTTAGCTATGAAGTAGTAATTTAAGCTATAAAAAAAATTTTTGTATTTGAAATATATTTAATATGATTGTAACAAAAAAAAAAGGTTTGGCTTATAATCATTAATAGTCCAAACAAATTTTACAGAACTCTTTTAATTTTAAATTAGTTTTGCTGTAATTTTTATTCAAAACAATACTGTATTGCTTGAAAGTTTTTAGGATATCAGTTTTGGACTGGATGCAATTAGTATTGCCCCAATAGTGTAATTTTATCATGCAAAACTAGTTTGGCCTAAAATCATTTTGCCTGTATCTTATGCATTTAATGTTTTGTAGTTTGAATAACATTACAGTACTAATTTTATAATCTATTTTAAAACTGAATGTTATATTTTAATTTTAGAATTTGTAAGTTGGTGATAAACTTAAAAACATTTCTTTAAATGGTTTGTGTACTTTTATTTCCTTATCAAAATAAAATTAATCTCTGCTATAATTACTGAAGTTAATTTCTAAAGTTTACAGCAGCAAAAGAAATTACTTTATTTTCTCTTTTATTAGATAATTTTTTATATCAAAAATAAATACTACATTATGCAAGATGCTTATTGTGGGAATGTTTTTAACCCAGCAAATGGTCCTCATCAGCCATATAAAATGCAAATTAAATTCAAATCATAAAATCAGTTATTAGAATCATAATACATAAACATCCCATTTAATAATTTAGACAGAATTTATGCCTGTTGCATACACTTTTCTATCAAAAAAATTATACAGTTAGTAAAAAAAATAAAATTAGAAACTGTATAAATTTTTTTAATCAAAAAAATTATATAGTTTCTAATTTTATAGACTAGGATAAATTATAGGATATATTTTCAAAAATCACAATAAAATAGAATAAAAATAGTATGTTATATAATGTAGAATTACTAGCTTTCATTAAATAAAAAACAAGAATATAATTCTCTAAAATTAATGAAGTGAAGAATCATAATCAGTTTATATTGCATCAAAATCAAATTAGAAAAATTATTTGGCTGTTCTAGACCAAATAATAACTCCATTTTAACATTTAGAAAATTTGAAGATAAAATAATTAATGCTATCATATCCTTAGTTTGAAGGATTTTTATGCCATCATTAGAATTAAAATCTCATGAGTCTTATCCTGGTTACAGTTACCATTGGATTTAAAACTTTTTCCTTGTTTCAATATACAGTAACTTCTATGTAGTTTTTATGACTTCATAGAGTTAATATTTTTAATGCCTTAAACCAGAGTTTTCCAAACTGTGGAGTGCTAATCTGTTGTAAAGGGGTGCACAAGAATTAACAAAAACATAATTTTTGGGTCAAACAAACAAACAAATTGAAGTTGTTATCGAAATAATGAATCAGTAAAAGGGTTATAATAACATAAATCCGTGTGCCCAGAAATTTTCTGCTGTAGCTATTTTAAAGATAAATATCAGTCTCATTTAGTGATTATAAAGAATTTTGAGTAGCAATATCTTCAATGACACCCCAATTTGAGAGAATTTTTGCTGAATTTTTGCCATCCATCATATTAAATATTATGTTTCATTAAACATGTATTCTATTTTTTGTTTTTATAAGATTTGCTTAATTTTATTAAAAATTATTACACCATAATAAATATATATATTTTTTTATATATAAGAACTTTATTTATACAAAATATGGTATATTGTTTTGTAGTATTAAATTGTAAGTGGTAAGTATTTCTAAAATTAGTGAGGAGGTGCACCAAATTTTTTATGAAAAAAGGGGGTGCGGATACAAACTTTGGAAACCTCTACCTTAAATTGTATTTGTGTTTATTAGTCCATTTTTCAAGGTTCTTATTCATATAGAATATAAGCTATGAATTTTCCTTTCCTATCAAAAAAACAAGTATTTATTGTTGCATAATATTTAAAAATAATATCATGTTTATAAGCAACTAAATCTCCATCTCTTATTTCTTACTTGTTTTCAATTTTTTAATTAACAATTTCTAAGCAATAGGTCATTCACTGTATGATGGGGTGTAATGTAAGGTGAAAGTGAGGTTTCACAAGAGACAAAATATCAAAAAAGATCAGCTGTAAAATTTGGAGTTAAATCCAGTTTCTTTAGATATAAACAAATGCTTTTCTATGTAACCATTTGCCATCTTTTTTTTTTTAGTTTGCAAACTCCATATTTATTTGTATTGATGCAAGTTAAAATGGGACAAAATTATTTTATCAATGTAATATTTTCTATTGATCACAAAATCAATATTAATACATATATTTATAAATATTCCTTAAGTTAAGAAAATTTTGCATTAAAATATAATTTTATATTATAATCCTATCACAACTGTTTAAAAATGGTCCATGAAATGTTCAGTAAACATTTATTGTTTCTGCTTTATTGTTTTTTTATACTTAAGTAGAAATAGAAATACAAATGATATCAGTAATATGTTTTTATTACTACAATGTTCCTCATAGTAAACTCCTGCTTGTATTGATGATGATCTACTGTCATTATCACCTGATTTATTAAATGTTCTGAGATTTTGTGGCTCAAAGGGAATTGATAGAAATGTAGTGAGGTTCTGAATAAATTCACCTGGTTCTATGATTAAATAAAATTTTATCTCTGCATTGACTTCCATTACAGTAATAAAATAAATATCATTCTCTGTATAGCATAATTTGCCTCTTGTATTCCATTATATATTGCATATATTTTATGTTTATACTTTTTTTGCTTGAAGTCTCAGTGATGTATATTGGTACTTAAATATTTTTCATTCATTAACAGCCAAAATATCATCACCTGTATATTTTATCACATTTTTGGATAAAATATGTATGCATGTGCAGATAGTTCTCGACTTACAGTAGGGTTCTATTCCATTGTCTCCATCGTAAATTGATTCTAACATAAGTCAAGGACTTTTTTAATTCTTAATTTGTTTGATTTCTGTTTTAATATTTTTATAAAATAGGTTTCTGTTTAACTTTAAAATGATTAAACTTAAAGCTTTTATTGCCTTATTTTTTGTTAGAATTTTCATCAGTAATATTATTTCTTTTACCTGACATGAGAGATTTATGACAAAATACAAAAATTTCAACAAGAGAAATGAAAATGAACACTTCAAATGCTGATTAATAACTAATATGTTCAAAGGTTGAATCACACTAGTGGCTATTACGTATTGTTGAAAGGGTTTGCTTTCTGACAAATGGCAATGCTGCAATGCATATACAAAAGCAATGTGAAATTTGTGTTTATATGCAAGTGGTAAAGTTGAATTAGAGAATTTTTAATAATAATTTTTGGCCGTTGTAAATACAAATCGTCATAAATTGCATCATTGTAAGTCGAGGACTACCTGTACTATGTTTCTTTTAAGTTGTTAGAAATTTTGTAATATGAATTGATATACTGATATTTATGATAACATTTTACATTTTCTACTAATTTTACTGCATCCATTTGGTCATATACTTTAAGACTTATTTGAAAAGCAAAAGCAAGCTCAGCATCACTAGCAACATCTCTAAAATGCTTTTTTTTCCTAATTTTGTAATCTTACAAGATTAATTGAATAAGTTTCTTGGGCAGCCAGGTCAGTTAATATTTCAGAACATCCAGCAACAGACTTAACTTGAGATTTATTATATGGAGATCACTGGAATTCTAGATTTAACTAATTGACATGTCCTCAAAACTGTTTTTCATTTTAACATTTTTTCTATTTTTTATTAAAATTATTAAAAAATGTGGTTAATAGTTTCTTTAATTTTCCAGAAAAATATGAAGGATAATTGTCATGCAATTGAAATTCTAAAAGTATATAATCATTCTGATTGACTTATCATAAATATCATGGTTCAGTAGCATTTCATTATGTTGCTATTTAAAAAAACAGCATATATCTGGAATAATAAATGAGAAATATTTAAAAATATAAAATTGCTAATTAAAAATAAGGTCAAATATGTACAGTTAAAATTCTCATTGATATATTCTATAATGTCTAAGAATTCAAAGCAGAAATTTTTGTGACATTAGGTGGCATACACTTTAAAATTTTTAGTCTTGATGAATTTCATATATTACATATATACATGACTTTAAATTTCATTCCAAAATATAACTAGCAATATTCAAAATATATTTAAAATCCTATCAAAATCTGGACTATGCTATTTGAAACTCACCCTTTGGAATAACTTTTTCTACCATTGTTAAATTTCTCTTTACTTCATAAACAATAAAATTCAAGTGCAAACACAAGCTTGCATTTGACACAGGTGGTCACTAGTAATCAGTCTCTAGAATAACTGACTTTAGTGTTGCTAAAATATACTTTAAAACTTCCATTTGCAGATATTATCAGTTTTATACAGGTTCATAATAAAAAATCCTGCAACCTTGGGACCTAAGGATTGCCAGATTTTCAAAAATTCCAGATTTTTTATGTATATACATGCTGAATATATTTAACAGGAAAGGACTACTTGTGCATTAAAGAAATAAAATTAAATACTAAATGAAAAGCAAATGAAATTTTCATGTTCAGTAATTAAAATAAAAGACTGTAGTTCTACAGAATGTTAATTCAATTAAATAAAATAGTTCCTCAGAATTTTATTTCAACTAAATAAAATAGTTCTACAGAATTTTAATTTGTTACTGTACCCTCGAAAAAGTTTAAAAGCTTTATATAGTGCCAATAAACAAAAAAAGCCAGAAAAAACACCAAAATGTTAAAAAAAAATTCTAATGTCAACAATATCTTAAAAAAGACAACAAGAGCTCATTTGGCATCAAAAAAACTAAACTGGCAACCCTGATTGCAGGCATGACCAAACATTTGATTCTGGAGTACAGGGCTATCAAAACATAAATGGGGCCTCCAGAAAACAATGGCGAATGGCATGCCATCGCAGTAAATTTAAAAATGTGCTCCGACATTCGTGCCAAAAAATTGATGGAACCGGAATATTGATTGCTGGATTTTTGATTATCAACCTGTATTCATCAATATCATTATGAATATAATGTCAATAAGTTAGATAAACAAATTGTATTATTACAATTTTGCCCCATTTTTAACTTATTCTTGCCCACTATGTGATGCTTTGATTTGGATGGGTTAATTGTGCTTCAAATATAGTGAAGAATTGAGTTTGCACTATATATATATAAGATGATTCATATTGAATGGGACAAAAATAAAGCATACCTGTAATTAATTTATTTTGATAAATCAAATTTACAGTGAAATTACAGTTATCCAAGTTTCTATAGATGTTCTATGTGTGCCCTTCCAGTGACACAGCAAATGTCTATGCAGTATTCCAGTTCCTGCCACAGTCATGATAGAAAATCCCCTGTTAATGAGTCCAACACATCAGTTATCCACTGCTTCAGTTGCTGTAAGTACTGGGGAAGTGGAGGCATGAAGACTTTGTCTTTAACAAAACCCCATAGGAAAAAATCGCAAGGGGTTAGATCTGGGAATCTCGGTGGCCAAGAAAGCAATGGCATATCATTTGACCCAGCATGGCCAATCCAGCGATGGGGTAGACAATCGTTCGGGTATTGACGTATGTTGTTATGCCAATGTGTTGGAGCACAGTCTTACTGCAGAATGAATCTGGGAACCACTTCCTCTAACTGAGGGAACAATCACTCTGAGAGCAGGTCAAGGTAAATGAACCCATCAATCGATTTTTTCACGAAGAAAAAAGGACCAAAAACACAACTGTTGTGTTATGGCACTGTTGCCAGGTAAAACTCTTATAAGTTATAATTGTAGTTTCAGAATTAATTTGTTTCGGCTAAATAAATCAACTGCAGAATTCGTACTATGCTATTCTTTTTGTCCCATTCAATATGAATCACCCTGTACATAAAATGAAGAAGTAGGAAGAAGAGTATAGAAATATTCACTTTTATTACAAATACAATACTGTTTTTAAATTACTCTGTAATGATACTCAAATCTAAAATCTAAAAGTAAAAGGGGAATTTGAGGATATTTCTTAATTTGATTATTTTAGGTAAAATCTTGATTATTTTGCCAATAAGAATACTGAATATGATATGTTACTGGCAGTGTGAAACTAAGGTATTATATAGAATGCATAGCATTTTTTGGCAAAATATTAAATAAGCTTATTTCATTCTTATCTTATATACTTTATTTAGGGTTTTTAATATAATGTTCATAAGTAGATATTCTATATAATGTTTATAAAATATCTTGACATTCTATATTATATTAATATATTTTTCCAAAAAAATATATATATCGTAAAATGTACTTTTTTTTAAAAAAAAAGTATAGAATAATAGACAATAGGGGAACACTATTAATGAACTGAAATCTGAAAAACCTAAACTAATTAAAAATTTCATAGAAAATAGTGGTGAGAAAATTTTATTAACAAATTGATATCTGAAACTAATTTGTTAATAGAATAGTTTCAGATACAAATACAAAATGAAATAAATAAAAATATTCTGAAAAACATTGCATCATTTTTAATCTTCTGTTTATTGAATAGTATGAACTTGAATGACATTTTGAATTGCATATTTCATTTTTATAATACAAAAATATTTCTTAGTTTGACATTTATCTTACATGTGCATTTATCAAATCCTTGCCCAGTTCCTATGGATTGATGTGTTGCAGCTAACCTGAATGAAATTTGTTTATTTATTGGGATGTCTTCCAATACCAGATAAAGATTTCTTGCACACAGAGAACTGTGATCTGGCATAAAGCTGTTTAACACTCCTTTATCATTCCCAACTGAGAGTCATCATTTTGAATATCCATGATGATCAGGGCGATCTCTCTCAGTGATCTAACAATTGACCAATGGTGGCGCGATATCTTCTTTGGTAGTTTCACACGTTGTCTAAAACCAACTCTGTAATCTACAGAATGCATAGGAAATATGTACAAATGATTTTATTTTATACAGTCTTTTAGGTATTCTATACAATGTCTTAGTTCCCCACTTTGTCGGTAACATAGAGATTATAGAATTAGGAATCTTGAACAGTGGATCAAATTTAATGTTAGAGAAGGCATTCATAGCGTTAACAATACTTAATCTTGAATACATCATGAAGATATAAAATACTACCGATTAACTGGGTTAGTTGTAAAATCAATTTCCCCGAATAATTCGTAAAATATCCAAAAAAAAAAAAAAAATGGAATTATGGACGATATGGTATTTAATATTAAAGAATAAATAAATTGCATAAATTTTCAAATGCTCTATTATTTACTGAAATAAGAAAATTCTTTATTTGGAACAAAAAATTAATATTTATAATTTTAATTTGATTCTAATTTTGATTACCAATTATCTATTCTAAGATATAATAAAGAAATGAATCTGGGATGTTTAAAAATCTTTCAGATATCGCATCTGAGACAAAATATCGATAATTAAACTTTAATTCTGGATTGAGGATTAATCTCGATTAATTAATCGGGAATCTATCTGTATAACTGGTATGTGGCAAAGATCTTATATCGGACCAATGATGCTAGATCAGAATAAACTTGCTATTGCTTTGTGTTGGTTTAATTTTCATATCATTGATACATTAATAAAAGCAGTTGCGTGAATATAGATTAAAAAATAATTTCGTCTCTTTTTCCTTTTAAATTTGTTAACATTTTGAGACATTTTTAAATTCAAGACTATTTCACTTCTGATAGACAAATAAATATACAATATATTTTTTTGGTCACTATAAACATTCAAGAATCCAAACAGGTCATTAAATACAAGAAAAAATTATTATTTAATAAAAGCGTTTCGATCTGTTCAATAATTTAAAGTTACTTCCGTTCAAATTCGGAAATATTTTCCTAGAGAGTTGCAAAAACAGATTCACATTAACTTTTAATATTTTTAAATCTAACATAAATTTATAAATTATAGCATAGTAAAATTAGAGGTAACATGTTGAAATATACAGAGAGTTATTACAAAAATTAAGTTTATAATAATAATAATGAAATGTATGGAAATGTATCTAATAATAATATACGGTACAGTACTTATTTTTTCCATACTTAAAACTAGAAATGTTAATGTAAATACATATATTAGTATCATAGAAAATTGATTTTTTGATTTTCAGAATAAAATATTCAATAAACAAATTTTAAAGATAACTTTTCTAATGTTAAAAATCGCCCAAAGATATTTGATATCAATAGAAAATTTTTCCTGATGAAACACTAAATATAGCAACAACGTAAATCATATGTCAAAACGAATGATGAAGTCAGTCGAAAAATTTCAACAGATTTTTTTATGGAAGTCAAAATGCTAATTTTTTGTATATTTTTAGTCTAATTTTCAAAGGAGAACATGAAAAAACATAATCATGTTTCTGTCTGTAATAATTTTTTAATTAATAGAATTTCATGAAATTTGTAATAATAATAATCTGTTAAAGATTATCTGGATGCCGCGTCATTTAATCTTTTAACTACAATCATTTAAAAACGGGCAAAGTTTTAAAAAACGGGAAGTTTTCATGCCCGTCATTTAATGACAGGCATGCAAATTTTCAAAGGTTTTCTTCCCAACTTTAAATTACAAAATTTATTTTTATAAAATTGAATAGGGTGATAAAGCCATTAAAGTCGATTTTGAAGTATCTTTAATTAACATTACAGATTCATCTGTCTAAAAATGCTAGTTATTCAAGCTTCTGATGTTTCCGTGGATTAACTAGGAAACTGTTTAATAAATTTTTAGAAGATTCAATATACAAGTTAGCCCATAGATGATTTTTATGACATTATTTTAATCTCTTGAGTCATTCCAAAATAAAAGACTCATTCGGAAAATAGGCGATTAATTCTTTCCAGAATTGCTTATGTATATATGTAACTTAGTACATGTCGACTTAAGAGAGAAATTAATTTTAATTCAATACACTGTTATCATTTTATCAGTTTCTTCTATTTCAATTTTTTAAATATGGCGGATAAAATCGCAGATTTCCTGTTTATTTAATGAAACATTCTTGAAATTTTCGAATTTCTGTTTTCGATCTTCAGAGATTTTCCAAAATAAATTGATGACACAAAAAATTTTGAAATTGCACAAATTTTACATATTATTGAATTTTTATTACTTTTTATAATATTCATAATAGGACCTACTAGGAGCTTATTTTATTTTGGCTTAACGTATATCTGAGAAATATGTTGTTGAAATATTTACTCTATTTTATAAACTTTAATAATTTTTTCTGTTGATATCAATAAATATTATTTGGATGATTTTTAAACTTGGAAAAATTATTTCAAATGTTGCTTTTTTGACTATGTTAAATCCAAAAATCTGTAATATTCTATTGGAAATCAAGATAATATTAATTATATTACAACTGTCAAATTTTGGCTACTGAGAACTCTTATTCATTTGAATAGATTCCCTTGCATCCACTGAAAGTCATAGTGTGGTTTGGCTTTACTGTCTCATTCATAATTGGTCTGTACTTTTTTGAAGAATCCAAACCCACAGGGCCAATGACTTGTTCAGTCACTGCAGGGAGATATTGATAAATACTGTTCAATTTTGTTATTCCACAACTCCAACAGTGCGGATGTCTCAACATGACCGTATTTATGCAGGATAGAGTATCCATCACATAGGATTGACAGTGCAGCAAGTCCTACAACAGCATTTCACCAAAGACTGATAATTAGTCAAGCATTCTTTACAAAATGGCCAGCCTATTCACCTGATCTCAGTCTATGTGACTTCTAGTTGTGAAGTATTGAAAAAAGTTGGTTTACTAAGGACAGGTAAACAATTTTTGTGAAGGACTGAATAATGCTTCATGACACAAATTTGTAGAGATTTGCTGCATTTCACAGTGGAAAATGTGGTTCATAGAATGCAATTTTTGGAAAATGTGCAAGGGCAACATATTGAACCATATTTGTAATTAAGTCAGAATAAAAACTATCATCAACTGTGATCTTTTGTTTTCTTTATTATGTCTTGTTAACTTTGCATACAATGGCATTTTCCACTGGTGATGCATTTTGAAATTTATTTATTTTCTTTATTAAAATTAAATTCCTATAGTCTGGAAAGTATGTACAATTTGGTTGAGTTTGATCCAACAAATTCTTGGCTATCAGCCTCTGAATACTTCCTCTTTAATAATGGCTCCCTTTAATCTGTTTAATTAATTCAATTTTTTAGAGAGGATATTATACTATTATCTTGAAATATTAATATAATATCCCCTTTAAAATTTTAATTCTACATCCTCATCACAGGTAATGGTATGAGAATTTTTGTGTATGCTGATTTTTTTGGCTAAAAAGTTTTAGTTCTACTCAAACTAATAGTATAAAATATTATGTTTAGGATTAAAGATATTAATATTGCAAAGAATTCAATAATGCAAAAATATCTTGATGACAATAGCCAAAATTTATTATAATTAATCTTCCATTTACATAAGAAGATATTAGACAGAAACTATATACAGAAACATAGGATGTGAAGAATCAATAAAACAGAATAACTTCCAAAATTAGTACTGCAATATTTTTATAATTAGTTTTAGCTATTCTCTATAGTTCTCTTTGACTCTTATTTTGAATTAGATTGTCACAAAATAAAATCTATCAATATGCTAACACCATATATTTTCTCATAATTTAATTAGTCAATTATATATGCTATAAAAAATAATAAATCTTTGATTGAAATTTCATTCAAACATTAATTTTTTTTCAGAAAAGACTGCTGCTTTGCTAATCGGTGAACTAACAATTATAGTATATCATTGAAGTTAACAGGTGATATAAAAAATAATGCTAGAAGGCAGATCAGTAAGTAGATTAATATTAACAAGCAATAATTGAACCAAACAAGATGATATAGGACAATTATTAAACAAAATTTATCATCACTCGAGAAAATATATTGATAATAAAATAGCTTTAAGATTAATAATTGATAAAAATTTACTCCATAGTTTTTCCTTATTTTCACTCTAAATTTTAAAATGTCAATAATCTTTTCTTTAATACATTATTTCTAATACATTTGGAATAGTTACTTTATATTTTGGAAAATGATTTTTTGTGTTTGACAGAGTGGCAGAACTACTATGTGCAGGACCCTGCAATGTGAGGGGCCCAAATCCTCTTTACCTATACTTTTGTTATGCAATTTTAAAATTAACAACATAATACAATAAAAATTAAATGCATCATGAAAAGAGTGAAACATTCATTGAATTAGAGCAGTATGGCAGTAAGAGCAGTAGCCAAAAATATGAAACAAAAGGTATGATTTGAGATTTTGCAAATTTAAAATCCAGGAGATAGAATTTTAAATATATTTTTTCTTTTCATATTTTCAATTGTGTTTTAAATGATGCAATTTTGCTATTTTTTAATAAAAATATATACATAATTTTTTTGTGGTAAGTGCCCAAATAATATTTTATGGGGGAGCCAAAAATTTCAAGTTCTGCCAATGGTTTGACAAATATTTTTAAATTTTGTCTGCCAAAAAGATCATACTAAATGCATAATATACAACTTTTAAAATAAAATAAATTAAGAATTATAATTTCAAATTATTAATGTAAAAACAGTAAAAATACCTGATTATGTAGAGAAATGACACGCTGAACAACATTTTCTATACATAACTGAGATAAATTATAATACGGAACAGCTAAAAGTCTATCTTGTGAAACATCACAACTGAAAATATTTTTAAATATTCATATTAATTTATTTATTATGCAGAAATAAAAAAAGATATGAAACATAATTTCAAGATTAAAAATTATTATAAATATTACAAGATCTTCATTATAATATGAATCAGTCAATTTTTTCAGAGTAATTTGCATTAGCATAAAATTCATAAGTTGTTAATACTAAAATTACAATAGTGCAGTGATTATCTGAGCTAACTGGGATTAAGATTATTCATCCTCTGTTATGACATTTGCATGTCTCAACACCCACCAACTACCCAAAGAATCTCATACAAGACTTTCGTAAAATTTAAATATAAACCTCAGTTCATATAAAGACAGTTCAATGGATATGTTAAACTCTTGTAATTTAAAAAAAAATTTTTTTTGTAATATCTTAATATCTCATGTAAGACTGTAATATTACTATCATAGAATTTCAAACAATCAAGTTTGCAGAAAACTGACAAGGGTTTATAACCAAATGCGTATTTCCACAAGATGTTTGGAAAAACTGGTACAGAACCAATAATAAAGTTGTTTTCTTAATCTGTGCAAGTGTAACAACATTTTATAATATCCAGCAAATACATCTTTATGGACTATTCATGTGAACAAATAACTAAGGTTATTCGATTAAAATTTTCAAGTATGAAATATTTTAAAAAATAATTAATTTGGAAAATGGTTTGAACTAATAACCAAAATATTCACAAATTAACTAAAGCCAGCATATGATTTTTAACTCCTGTAATAATAAATTTAGATTATTTCTTTGATATAATGTATCATCTTCAAATAAATACTCAAAAATAAATGTATAAGAGGCAAGAATAATACTTCAGCATAGCAACCAATGCACTAAAAACAAATACTGTAATTTTATTTTTAGGCAGCAGTTATTCAGATAATTGATATTTAACTAATTGATGCTCTACTATTTATTTAAATTTTTCAAATAAAATATTTTGATGACTTTAAAATCTGTTTTTCAAGATCCTTTAAAAATTCAATGTAAAAGTTGAAGAACATGATTTATTTAATACAAATTATTACTTTTTCTTTTAAATTGCAAAACAACAGTAAAATACTATTGAAAGTGATCATCATTTGTTAAAGCACTGCATTGAAAAGCTGCAACAATGACAGATACAATAATGATGAAAAATTAGGGTTGTATGGGATTCTCAGAGAAGTAGCAGCTTTTAAAGGAGTCAGTTGCTGACTCTGTCAGGACATTTGAAAATTGGTTCTCTCTGAGAATCAAACTCTCACTTATGGCTCCAAGTAGCTGGACAAACATTCATCAGCCACATGCCAATTAACAGTTTTGGCTTGTGGACTAAACTGAGAGTATTAGCATAAATATTGGGTTGTCTGAAAAGTCATGACACATTTTCGTAACAGATGGCAATTGTTCATTTTTGGAAGTACTAGAGTTATTCACATCTATGTTATTGTTATGTCACTTAACAGCTGATAGTTTTAGCTTCATTTAAAAAAAAAAATTTGATCCATTTTTTTTTTATTTTTTTACAAATTTTACGAGTTGAAGATGGAAGACCAAACTTTGCATTTTCGCCATATTTTATTGTTTTACTTCCGTAAAGGGAAAAAGCATGTCAAACTTGTGAAAAGTTGCATAAAGTTTACAGTGACAATGCTCTACTGCCAATAATGGTTTGCAAAATTCTGTGCTGGTGGCTTTGACCTCAATAATGCTTCTCAGTCAGGAAGGTGAACTAAGGTTGATGACAATAAAATAAAAGGCATTAATTGAGTCAAACCACTGTTACATGACATGAGAGATTGCAGAAACATTGAACATCCATCATTCAACCATTCACGTTCACCTGAAGAAAATGGGATACATAAGCAAGCTCGATATTTGGGTTCCTCATGAACTCGAAGAAATTCATTTGATTGCACGCATAAACATCTGCAACATGCTCATTAAACGTGAGGAAAATGATTTTTTTTGAAGTGATTGATAACTGATGATGAGAAGTGGATTGTTTACAACAATGTGGTGCACAAACAGTCTTGGTCCTGGAGTGACGATCCACCTCAAATGACATAGAAAGCAGGCATTCATCAGAGGAAGATTATGCTCTCAGTATGATGGGATTTTAAGGATGTCATGTTTTTTAAGATTCTACCAAGAAACCAAACAATCAATTCAGAAATGTACTGTCGGCAATTGAACATTTTGAACAAATCCATCATCCAGAAATGTTCAGAGCTCATTAATCATAAAGGAGTTGTGTTCTATCACGACAATGCAAGATCACACACAAGTTTGATCACCTGCCAAAAAATATTGGAGCTTGGATGGGTCAGGCGAGTATGATAGGCTTTTGATTTCCTGCATATAAACTGCACAAGGTCAGGCGAGTATGACAGGTGTTACCACACCTATCATACTCGCCTGACCTTGTGCTGTCAGACTTCTACTTGTTTTGCTCTCTTCAAAATTCCTTATGTGATATGTCATTCAATTCAGATGAGGCTGTAAATCAACACCTTGTTCAGTTTTTCACTGATAAAGAGAGGTCCTTCTATGAACAAGGAATTATGAAGTTCCCAAAAGATGGCAAAAAATTATCAAGCAAAATGGGCAATATATCTTTGATTGATCTTTGTTCTTTATATAAATAAATATACTTTTTAAACATAGAAAAAATGCGTTATGACTTTTCAGACAACCCAATATATGTCATAGTGAGAATGGTATTCTGTTGTATACAGTCTCTCAGCCATGTTGGCTCAGCTCCCAAATGCAATGTCTCAAGGTTAAGAGTGGCCTATTCTTGGAGAATCGTGAGAACTGGCATGTGTTTTCTATAGTAACTATAAACATTGATCTTCTTTTAACACTTTGATGTTAGATATTAAAAAAATTTCATTGGGAGACCAAAAAATATGATTTGAAAATGGCATTTTTAATTTTTTTAATTATATAAAAAATTAAAAAATATTGTAAATTTTATTCAAAATTGACATATAATGATATAAGAAAAATGTTTTTTTTTCCCAAGATTTATCATTATCTTACCAAATCTTTCAATTTGTTTTTGTCAAAAGTGTATGGATATTAATGTACATAAATTACCAAATATACTTGTATATAAATCAAGAAATTTTTGTAAAAAAAGAATTATGAAAAAGAGTCAGCTTATATGCAGGCAATCAAAACCTGAAAACTGTTTTGAATATAGTAAATTTGCCAGCTCAGTCCTGTTTTGTTAAAAATATGTAAATATGTATGATTGTACATAATTTTTTGTTGATATTTAAATATTGAATTTTTTCACAAATATAGCTGATAATACAATATTAAAGCAGTCACATTAATAGCATTCTTTGTGCTATTAATGTGCTATATGATATTGATGGTATCCACCATATTTATTCCAAAAAATATAAATTTTTTTTATTCCATTATTAAAAATATGTAGATGTAAGTGAATTTTCATTTTTTAAATATATTCAAAAATATTAACTTATTCAGTGATCTGTGATATTTCTGATCCTTTTTTTTTTGATAGTTCTGATCATTTAGAAAATAAAAGATGATTATTTTGCATTAATTTTGGATATCAGATTTGTACTTCCAGCCATTGCCAGTTTGCTGATTGTTTTTCATTCCCATCAATAGCAGTAAAGTTTTGTTGCATGGTTTGGTTTTTTTTAATCATCGTTTAAACTTTGTTAATATATTTTTGTTGCAATTCTGAAATGGCAGAAACTTGTAAGATTTCTTTGATATTTTCTACCAATCAAACACTTCAAAAACATTGTATTGTGAGAAACATGATATAACACAATTGTGTCCTGCTTTCTGTCAGTTTTTCTTTTTGTATTATGTTGCAATGTTTAAATGCTATACATTTAGTGTTTTGCCTAAATGTCTATATTTATTCTTAACAATGAACTAGATTTGGAAAATATTTTAAATTAAAAAAAATTGTCTATTTATTTCAATGAATGCCATGATGTTCTAACACATGAAAGCTGGGAGTCAGTTTATATAATGGATTTCAACTTTTGACCAATTTTTAAACTAAAGTAGAGAGTTGGCTTATACACAAGTATATATAGTATCTTCTATAGCCACATTTTTCAACCTTTGCGTCATGTTAAATTTTTAATGGGTCACAAAGGTACTGGTAAAATACCAAAAATAAAAATATAAAAATAAAAGATAAAAACAAAAATAAAAAAAATAAATAGGAAAATAATGTCTTTTATGTTAATTTCGAAAATTAATTATGAAGTTCTGAATGGTATTAATTTCTGGTACATTAATTTCTTAAGTTAATTTGTTAAGTTACATTCACAATGTTAAAATTAACTTAAATTAAGTCTATTCGCATGTTTGTTTCACCTGTTCTGGCATTCATCGGTACATTCCCCTTCCCAGTTTTGCCAGTTTTGAACTAGTGTGTAATTGTCAGTTGTTAGAACAGCAATAAGAATAACTTTGTATATATATTACCTTTTTTTTAAGTAATCAGTGTGTTCATTTAGTGTTTTAAAATTAATAATCATATTTTGTATTTTGTTGAAGTATAAGAATTACAGTGTATGTTTTTAATTTGCAGTTCATGGTTATATTTCATTGTATGTGAGTAATACATTGTAGTCCATTGAACTACAAGTAAATCCGAGTACATACAGTATCAAGTTGATAAACTATTTTTTTTATTTTATATTATAAAATAAACAATTGGGTCACAGTAAGATTTCAAAAAATATGTTGGTTCGCACGTCAAAAAGGTTGAGAACAGTTGTTCTATAGTATGCTAAAATATAGACAGGAATATGTGTTTAAATATAAATGGATTACTATGAAAAACTTAATGATAAATATCTAATTGCTTCCTCAGATTGCAAAATGATGATTATTTTGTAAAATATGCCTGGTTTCAAATAATTAAGAATTATAGAATACTGAATGTTAAAAAATTAATTATATTAAATAAATCTTCTGAAGGAATATAAAATAATATTATTTAAGGAAATATCCAACACAGAAAATATATAATCATATTCGAATATAATACTTTTAAATTTAAATAAATAACAAAATAATTTTACTTTTCCAATTTTTCCAAAAAATTATACATTCAAATATAATTTTTTTCAGGATATTAATATATATACTGAAAAAAATAATATATTTTTTCAATATATTAATAATATTTTTTCAGGAAAATTATCTAACCTTATAAAATGATCTGCCATTAATGCACAAGATGTAAAATAAAGATTTTTTATTTCTTTATCACAACATTTTCCTTCTTCTAGCAACAAGTAACTTCTTAAAATCATATGTGCTTCACTAAGAAGATGTAGATAAGTAGAAGGACTTGAATTTTTATGATATTCTCCCATTTCTAACTAAATTTAAAAATTATTTAAAACACTAATGTATTTTTTAAATTTAATTATTTATTTTAAAT